>DWAN01001965.1:0-16264 GCA_018230445.1 Heliconius hewitsoni
CTCTGCCTACCCTGCTGTGTGCGGGATACAGCGTGAAGCTGATTTATTTTAATTTATTTACAAACAGAGGGAATTTCTTTTTATTAATTATTGGTTTTTGATCTAATATTAAGTCATTCAGTTATTTAGGTACGGTGAATTATTGTTTTTGATTAAAGTTATCTTGCTTACTATATTCTAAGCCTTAGGTTCAATCAATCAATTGTAATATAAGCCAGAGCTTTTTCATCTGATACATCATTGGAACTAGCGGCTTTAATACCAAATTTTGCCACCCTTTTAAGGCTATTTTTTTATGATTTAACCACAAATGTATACTTTTAAGATTTCTTTCTTGAACAAGAACTACCTAGGATATGCTAGCTGCCAAAAATCATAATTCTTTGTCAACCGGAAGTACCCTATTAATTTTGATTACCTTTATATATCTTTTTTTTTTTAATAAATGTAGAATTTTTTTTCAGGAAATCACGGGGTCGTAATTCTGAGGACATAGTTTGAATTTCAACTCAATTTCTTCAAGCGTTACTGAGATAAATGCTCTGGATAGACAGACAGATGGACAATAAAGTGATTTTATAAGGTTTCCTTTTTTTCTCAAAAGGTGCGGAACCCAAATATATGAAGAATTTTGATTCCATATCTCTGCTTATATCCTCCCTGCCTATATCATCACAACAATAAGGCAAAAGCTAGTGATCGATCACTAAAATCTTTCTTAAAGATATCCAATAGACATAAAAAAATCTACACAAATATTCTCAAATCACAAAGGATTTTACAGTAGGTGGGTACAGAAGTTGTCAAACCTCTAACAAAAGATTTCAACGGTCACTGTAGTCGGTGCGCAGACGCAGCACTTGCGCTACCTTTCAAGTACTGACCACTTGTCTAATGTATTATTTACGATAAGTATTGCGTTTGTCTTGTATTGTTTTGGAGATTTTGGTGTAATTATACATTTATTGTATTTATTTATCATAGTTGAATAGTGAAAGGGCTCTATTACTTCACAATTTTTTCATTTATTAATTTAAAAATAATTAATATTACATCTTTTAGTTTAATGTTTAATCTTTTAGTCTTTCAATCTTTTAGTTTAATTTATTAGGCTCAAAAAACAAATCTTTATAATTTATACCGACTTTTGCTTTATTTGATCAAACATAGTATTACCAAATTTGAAATTTATTATGTTGATACGTGTCTGTTTGCCCATTCGTATAGTTGCTTTCCTAATGAGTTAAAATATCAGCATTTTTTTTCACTTATGTAAACAGCAAAACTAATAAAATATAGTGTATTTTAAGTATTTAAATTTAAAAATTAAAACTCATTACTAACACGCATGTGATCAGAATGCAAATTTTCTCGAAAATGTTACGTGGAAAACAAAGAGTCTTAACACTCAGTTCTCTTTGCCTAATCTGCTCTACGCGGGAAACAGCATGAAAAAAATATTATTTTCTACTGTAAGACAAGGGTTTTTTTTAAATAAAAACAGAAGAAAAAAACACCGTAGTTATCACCACGTACCTTACTCAATCAATTAGCCATACTCTTGTCATTTAAGAATTAAACGTAAAAAGCCCATCGTCCGGTTTCGGCGAACTTTTGTTTACTTTTAAGTTTTAAATTGCATTGAGGCTCGCGTGTTATCGGTTCTCTTACTTTTTTGTTACCAATACTTACTTAACTTCACCTTCATTGTTTAGGCACTACCGTTACGATCGATAAATATTTTTCCTTTTCTGGTTATTGTATGGTGACAGAGTGAATAAATGTTGGTTTTTGTTAACTAGAGTATAGACAAGTTGTTGCTCGTTCGTGTAAGCTATCGATTTTTTTTTTGATTTGACATTGCATCGGTAAAGTGAAATTGTATTAGTTTTATAGATTGCACGCGGTTCTTACATTTTTGATATACTTCACGCTGTATCCCGCATGTAACTGGGTAGGGGGAACACTTAGAATTAAGACACCGAATTTTCGTTGTGTGTTTTGTTGCAGCAGTCAAGCCCACGACCTTGTCACCAGAGCGAGAAAATAAAAATAATTCATTGCCCTGAGTGGGAATCGAACCTATAATCGTGTCTGCGCCACGACTTCCTCAATTGATAATAATTAGCCAAAGGCCCTTTTTATAATATTAAATCAGTTTTATATTCGCTATAGTATTAGACAAATTGCAATCGAAAACAGGTGGAAAGGAGGAAGTTTCCTCTGCATAGTTCCGCGAAAAGAAACACGTAAAGCGGTAAAAAAGAGACTAACGAAAAACGAAACAGGTTATTAACCAAATTATATTTATATTATTATATATTAAATTTGTCAAAACAAACCAATATAATAAAACCAAAATTACGTACTAAAACACTAAACCATTTTAGTGTTAAAATATAAAAATCTCTAAATGTCAATTGTAAAGACCGTAGCCGGTGCGCTCGCAAGGTCGTACGTTCGCCTCACGACGACTGCACGCTATTTAGAAGGTATAACTAAATATAATAATCAATACATATATTACATACATATATACTTATATAAGATTTTTTCGCTAGTTGAAGGAACGGATGTGTCTTAACACTAGGTTCCCAGGTACCCTCTGTCTTAATTATTTAATTAATAATTAAACTGTGAAATGAGGCCAGTCGTGGCGCAGTATTTACTTTTTCTCACCCTGGTAACAGGGCAAAGCGCGGCGTTGGGTTCCATCACTCAACAGGCCTTCAGAATTCTACTATAGTGGAAAACAGACTTGTTTTAATGGGAACGAAGTGTCATAGTCATAATACTATGACATAATATTTCCAAATTTCCTCTGCTTACCCATCGATGGTGGATACAACGTGAAGCTAATAAAATGTCATGTAGGCAAGGTAGGATGTGTAGAGAGCACTCCATTTTTCCTCTTAGCGTCATATAAAAAGTTATAATCATATTTTTTGTTAAATCTTAATAATATCATCCTCCACATCCAACAACTGGCAAGAGGCAGGTGGAATGGCAGCAAACTGTAAATTGATATTTGATATATTAAAACAAGTATTCAACGCACCCGTCAGAGCCACTTTCGACAAGTTGTGACATGTCCGCGATCCGACCTTGCCGCGTCCTAGTCTATCTCAGTTCTTATGAATGAAATTACAGATGAAATCGATATTTTAATCTAAATGAAAAGATTAGATGATAATAGCGAAATTTACATCTTAATTTATGTGTTATAGGTATGTTTTGAGGTTGCCGTGGCGCAGCGACTCAAGCGATTGTTAACGCGACGGTTGTGGGTTCGACTCTTAAGGGAATGCAATATGTAATATTTTCATTTCCTCGCTCTGATAACAAGGCAAAGCGTGTCGTTGAGTTCACCCTCTGAAATGGCAATACTTTCAGAATTTGGAGGAAAGTAGGAGAGGTGGTGGTTTGTTGTGCCTCTAACACTAGGTTCCCAGGTTCCTAGACTATGTGCTGGATATAGATATTCGAAAATTTCTTCGCTTTGATGTCAAGGAAAAGCGCGGCCTTGAGTTCTGCCACTCAACACGCAATGACTCCAGAATTGGGCAGAAAGTGGGAAACAGAGTGTCTTGACACTATTCCCTCTACCTACCCTGCCGTGTGCGGGATACAGCGTGAAACTGATTATACAAATTAATACAAACAATAATCAATTTCAGGTGTCGTTTAAAATTCACACAATTTATTTTCCTTATAACCGGTACAGATTCTGCATTTCGATTAATTTCACTCACAAATAGCGAGATTTTGTTGGATATTTTCAATACGGTGCGAACTTTCGTTATTAATTGATTCGAAATGCGTAGCTTTCTAATAAAGCCAGCACGTGCTAGTGCTTGTTAAATATCTTTAAAATGTATTTTTTTCGTTCATATGAATAATTGTTCCTTAGCAAGGTAGGCAGAGGCAGGGGACCTGGTGTAAAGTCACTCTGCTCCGCACTTTTCAATCAATTTTCGGGACATTGCGTGTTGAGTAGCGGAACTGAATGCAGCGCTTTTGTCTTATTACTAGATCGAGAACATTAATTCGAATCGAACCTACGACCGTCGTTTTTACGTGAATTTTAAGTGAGTAAATAATCCACTCTACCACTCTACTCTACTTATACATACTCGTAAGTATGTGCTTTATCCGTAGTAGCGTAGCGTGGGCTCGATTCCCGCTTCGTAAAATAAACTATTTTAATTTCCATATTCTGTTAGACAAAAGAGTTCACTGGTAGACAAAAAGAATTGACAGCAACTTAATTTTGCCTACTCAGTTATATGCAGGATGTAGCGAATATACATATAACTAAAAAAAAACAACCAATAATCTAATTTAGTATTTTATATAATCACAACAACTTGAAAAACGCAGCATCTGTACCCATATTAAAATACACCATAACCCATCAACAAAATGATTGATCGTATGAATATTTTAATGATTTTTCCATACAAAATGCCTACCTTCCAGTGTACCTACTACCTACAGACATACGCGTGCTGCACCTTGCGCCAGATGTGCGACCAGCTGCAATCATTGCCTTCGATCTCACCTTTACAGCCTTTAGCTAACTACAGTGGTCACTGGTCGAACATAACTCGTACGTACTTATAGGAATCTGGTGGAAACACCTGCCAGTAGCGAATGAAAGAGATTTTGTGATTTGTTAACAATTACATATAGATTTTGTAGAAAAGATTAAAATATGTGTAGATTGGTGTTACAGTAGTGTTATAATAGTATAGAATGATCTTTTGAAAATATTAAATTTCACTCTGGTAACGAAAAATACCTGTAATAATAATGGAATACCTTATAAGTTCAGCGGGAGGTGGGTAGCGAAAGTATCTTATTCGAGGTTCCCTCTGCCAAACTCGCTTTACGCAGGATACAACTTGAAGCAGTGAAGAAGTAAAAATTATACAAATAAAACAAAATCTTGAATCTAAAGAGATAGACGACCAAATTTAAATCGTTCTCTACATGTTCCAAGATTTGGGATACATTCGAGGATAAAACTACAGCGCTAACTATTAAAACTTGATATTCTTACCTGGCACCGTCATATTGAAAAAGTTATAATAGTCCCACAAAAATGTAACCATAACGAATTAATAGGCAATTCCAATCGACCTTGAATATGTACAGTATTTTTTATGAGACTAGGGACTAGTTCGTGGCTGCGCCCCCTTGTGCTATGAAATTATAAAATTTCTCATCTAAATTAAACTCAGGATCTAAATGGTATGAGATTGTACCCAAGAAAAACACACGTACATTGTGAAATTACAATCAGCTTTTGTTACTAGTAAATATGCTAAAACACTTCTCTTCCAATGAGTTCTATGGGTTACCTATGGGTTGAGTAACCCATAGGTAACCCATATCACCAACCACCAACCCAATCTTGGTTATTACATTACTTAGTTACAAAACTACGAATAATATACATTCGATTCGATTCGAACGAAACGATAGCGCGACCTAACTTCTTTCCACGCATATTCCATTTAAGTTCGCGAAACCTAATGATTCGCTTTGCCTCACCAGGGCGGAAAAATTTAAATATTTCTACCTCGAGCAATCCACTCGTGGGCTTAAGCTACTCAATGTTTTAATTACTGATCAGAATTGATTTAGTATTCTATATAATGTTGTCGTTTTACAGACAATATCCATACATTGAAAAAAAATCTGCCAATTCAATAAAATATTTATTACATATAAATATTTTATATAATATAATAATATTTTCGAATGCTAAAAGCAATACGGAATGTGAACCTAAATGAAAATAAATAATACTAAATAGAAATTTTAGAAGTTTTCCAAAATATATCGATATATATAATAGAGAAAAATCATTTAAATCAATTAAGCAGTTTCTGAGATTAGCGAGCACATAAAGACAAATGGACAAACACATAATTTAATAAAAATCGTTGTTTGTATGGCGGAACTCAACGCCGTGTTCAACACTCTTGTAATAACCACATAGAGAATATTAAGCAACAACAACAAAAAAACCTAAACAAACTGTATAGTTTCGATCTAAAACCATTTAAAATCGTCAGTTGACTAACAAACGGATTCAACTCAAAATTCATCTGAATTATTCATTAGTGACAGACAATGGTGTAAGAAACATGAGGTCAATCTGTGTTACGTAAATATACTGCTCTGCTCGTGGTTTAAATATATTTGAAATACATAGTTAAAATTAATGTTTATTAAATTTTATAGATATACATACTAGTGTTAAGACACTTTATGTCTCATGTAGGGTCATATCGAAAGAAAAAAAGTTAATCGTGAATAAAGTTTTCTTTTTCAGCTTCACGCTGTATTCCGTGCACACAGCAGGGTAGGCAGAGGGAACCTAGAGTTAACACACTCTGTTCCCCACTTTCCGCCGAATTTTAGAGGCATTGCGTGTTGAGTGGCGGAACTCAACACCGCTCTTTGCCTCGAAAAAAGAGCGAAAATATAAATATAAATTTAAATAAATATTTAATTTCCTCGAGTGGGGATTGAACCCAGAACCGTCGCGTTACAGTCAGACATGAATAAAGAAATAATAAATAGAAATTAAATAAATATACTAAAAAAAACTTTTTTTCTTTAAATTTGATAACAATTATTTGAAATTTGAAAGCTTAATAATTTAATCCTAATTTTTTATATACTGCTGTACTTTTAGTTTATAAAAACTAACTAAAATCTCATCAACCCAACTAAACCGTTCCAGTAGTTATTGTGTGACTAATGGCTAAATAAAGACGGTGTCGCAATTATAAAATAGGAGAACGTTTAAAAACGTATTAAAAAGCAATAGTTGATACGAGCTTTTATGTATGTATCTCCAAGGTAAAGAGTTCAACGCAGTGTTAGTAAGTATATATTGACTTACAAAGCAAATTTTTTTTTCAGCTTCATGCTTATATTCCGCACACAGCAGAGTAGGCAGAGGGAACTTAGTGTTAAGACACTCTGTTCCCCATTTACCACTGAATTCTAGCTTCCTTTAACTTAATAGCCGGTTTATTAAGTTAAAAGAAGCTAGAATTCGGAACATAAAAATATTTAAATAACAATAATTCCCCCTATTGCGATTCAAACCCACAATCTTCACGCTTGCAATTAGACGCTACCCCATTGCGTCAGACGTGCCTCTATTATATTTATATCTACCATAGAGCTCGACAAAGTGACTTATGAGCTATGACCATCTTATTTTAATACTAACCATAACTTCCTTTGTATTTTCCAACGGTCAAATGTACATTAAGTTACAACAATTTAAAAATGACTCCCATAAAGACCATATTATGAGGTACCATCAAAAAAGGCTGTATAGCTGAATAAATTGAGTTAGAGCACTTATAGCCTCCATATTTATAACGTGGATTAATGATCTGTTATAAATCAGACATATTCAAACAAAACGTTTCGAATTGTATATGGGAGAATCTATCACATTGTCACATAATGTTTCATAGGTAGAGTAGGTGCACCATACATTGGAATTGTGGATGAGTCTCAGTAAGTCATTTTAGGCGTTTTTATATTTTTTAAGTGTATTGTATTCCACACTTAGGAAAGAAAAATACTTATTTAGATAACGTATAAAAATATGGACGTAGCGGGACTCGAACCCGCGACTGAACTTTTTTTAATATTGCCGAAAAAATGTTTAATTATTTTAGTATAATTTGATTTGTTTTTATTATTTAAGTAAACTAAATAAATCAGCATCACACACAGTGTATTAATATAATAATAGAATAAGTTAATAAAAATACATGGTCACCATACTCTAGTTATCTGAAGTAATCATAATCTATCACGTGAACTATTTATTGGACGCTCTAAACGCTGTGGCTTCTTGACGCCTCAAAATTTTACTTGTCATTTTAGGGTTATTCTCAAAATATTTTAATATTTCCAAAATAATATTGTTTATAAGTTTTAAGAAATTAATAAATTAAGAAATCAAGCAAGCAAAGCGGTATCTCCACCAATCAGTACGCAATGCCTCAAGAATTCGATGGAAAATGGGGAGCGGAGTCTCTCAATATTAGCCTCTCTGACTCACCTGCCACATGCTACGGAATACAGCGTGAAGCTAAAAAAATAAATAAATATAAAATAAAAAGTTCCATTTAAATGGTTCATCAAACATGACATAGAAACACCCGAATAACTTTCTTCGTACAAAAGAGTCAAACGCATGACCTATGGCTGTGGATATGATTCAGTAAGCATACATCGGGAACTCGTTCAACTAAGCCGACATTGGTATGCAATGAAAGGACATTGTTTAGAGTTATATGATACATTTTTATGTGTAAAATAATATTATCTATTGCACATTTATCAAGAAAATAATAACAAAATGTGAAATAGAAAAAAATATATAATGTGAAAACGAAAACTCAAGCAAGGCGGAGAAGGCATAAGTAATCAGTGTTAAGAAACTCCGTTTCCCTTTCCTATTTTCGAGGCTTTGCGTGTAAAGTGATAAAAATATGGTAACATGTTAATAATAATGAACGCTAAAACATGTATACAAATCTATACTTTCGTTTTTGTAAGCTGGTGGTTTTGTAACAAGTGGAAACTTGAGTTAAAATACTCCGTTTCCCACTTTAAGCGATTTTTTGTTCAAGGCATTACGTGTTGAGTGCCGTAACTTTATGCCGCGCTTCGTCTCATTACCAGAACGAAAAAATAAATATATGAAAATATTTCATTACTCCATCGAACCCACAACCGTCGCGTTTACAGTCACAAGCTTGCGCCGCAATACTCTCATACTACTGCCCATTATTATATTTATCTGTAGTAATATTTGAAACGTAATTTCTCTTCCAAATATTAATAAAACTTACTTTAAATATAAAATTATAGTTTTAATAACTAAAACAAACTTTAGAAACTATTTTCTGGTTCAAACTAGGTCACATTGAGGATTTTTCAACAAAAAACTACTAAAATATATCTATTTGTAAATGACACAACCACTCAAGACCCCACATTTTGACATATAGTATGTACAGATAAGGGGATTATCTTGTACAGTAAGCGTGAGAAAGTGCGATAACGACAGAAATAACGTTCTAACTTAGCGGCATCTTTTAATATACAGAATTAAATTATTTGAGGCCGTCGAGGTGCAGCTGCTCAAAGTTTGACGAGACGATCGTATATTCGATCCCCACTAGAGGGAATGAATGATTATTAATTAATATTTTCATTTCTTCACTCTCGCACCAAGGTATAAAGCTAAACGTATGCGGGATTCAGCGTGAAGCAAATTTTTTGAGATCATTAAATATATTTATAACGTGTATGATCTCTAAGCAAAAGGACTATGGAATCCGAGTTATGATAATTATGTATTTTTTGAAGTCGTGATGCAGTCTCATAGCATCTAACTGTATATGGGGCAGTTCTGAGTTCGATTCCCACTAGGGGAATTAATATTTTCATCTCCTCGCTCTGATAACGAGGCAAAGCGGAATGTCGAGGTAGCACTAGGTTCCCTTAAGCTATACATAAAATAATTAATATTTAGCTTTTTGTGTGAAAAGATTCTTACTCTGAAATAGAATGTATGTAAAATATATTCCTCGTTCGGTCGGGCAAAATCAGACTAGCAGAGAGAACCTAGTGTTTTTCGCCAAAATTAGTGACGAAACTCAACGCCGCTTATTGTCTTACCAGATACCTAGTTGAAATCACTTCTAAATTGCTTAGAAAAGAGTAGTTCTCACACAACAAACCAACAATCAGCTAGATAGTTAAATCGTAATCTACATACATATTAATATAATAATGACTGCATATCTCTGATCCTCTTTCACTATCAACAAAAGGCTTCTATAAAAGTCTTTGGGTTTTTTTAACTTTTTAATTTCAATAGGGACATGTCAAACGGTCATCGGGGTTCCTCCACGTCCCCACAATTGTTTACAGCTGTTTTACATTAAAATGGAACGAATAAAGGTTATCCTATAAACCTTTATGAATAACGTCAAATTGGGTCCTTTCAGAGCGGGCCAGTGAACCCGATGCTTGGATAGATTAATCTTTAATTTTTTAGGGTTACTGCTGACGTCTTGTAATAGTTTTTAAATTGATCTTTTGAAATTGTGTAAATTTAGTTTATGTTCGCTTTTATGTGTACTAGATAATTTTGTCAAATTTTGTAGAATCCTAAGAACTAAATTTTATTATTTAATCTTTTAAAAAATCGTTTTTTAATATCATCTATCTATAGTTATGATTTCCAAAAATTATTAAAGAAAATGTATTTTATGCACATACTTCGTAAATTTGTTCTAAATAATTACGCTATTAAAAACAAAATATGAGGCCGTCTTGGCACTGTGGCATAGTGAATGACTATAAATTTTTGGTTGTCAGTTTCCCATTAAAGAAAATCTATTAGTTTCAATTTCCTTCCTTTCGTAACAAAACCATGGCTTCAGAATATGAGGAAAAAGGGGGACGAAAGTGTCTTAATGGGTACGGAGTGTTTTTTCACGATGTATCTAGGCTCTGTCTCGACCTACATGATGTCCCCAAAATTGAGCGAGGAGCGGTTAATGAAACATCCCTCTCGCCCTTATTATATTCGTGTACAACCATCCTAAAATCCTAAGTGAAATGCTAAAGAATTTATTAACGTCGAAATACGTAGTACATGAGATAGCATCTCTTGTTAGATGTGATCTGAATCATTCTATTGAGGTGGACTTAAATATTTATTTATTGTACGCATGTCTTGATGTACGACAGCCTTTGTTTTGTTTCTATACTAATATTATATAGATGAATGAGGCTGTCGGGGCGCAGTGCAATTGCAATTGATGGTCAACGCGATGATTGTGGGTTCGATGCCTAATCGGGGAAATGATTGTATTTTTTTTTCATTTCTTGCTGTGTTAAACAGAGCGCAATGCTGAGTTTTGCCCGGTGGTGGCCTTATTTAAACTTACAAAAAGTCCTGGACTTTCGCTTTCAACAGATATTTTCTTAAAATTTCTGAAGTGGGTGACTATTCTATAGTGGGTACGAATACTGCTGCCTCGACTATTCCTAAAAAAAGAGCTCTCGAAAGTTGAGTGTGGACAGAGTAGTATCGTAACAGTACTCTTTCTCTCTCTGCCCTACAGTGCTATGCGTAGAAAAGCGTAAAGGTGATTCTTTTATATTTCCATTTCCCTGTTATGTTAAGACAACGAGCGGCGTTGAGTTCCACTCAATACGCAACGATGGCGTTACTCAAAAATTGTAAAAAAAATTTGAGAAAAAAACTCCATTGTCATTGGTAGTCAATTGATTCACATAAAAGATTTAAGTAACCGTATATGCTTATTGTACTGTTTTCACGCTTGACGTAAGATATCAAGTTCAAATCCCGATTGAATTTATAATACATTTTAATATTAAAGGGGTGAATAGGGTAGTTTCTAGTTTTAGATCGAGTTTCTACTTGCTTAGTTAAACATCCGTAATCTTATATAATCTCTTTGTTGAATAGTGTAAGTGCAGCTGTTCATTGTTTGATTATTAGCTTAAATTTTATATATATTATCGTCAGTTCTTATTTTAGGGTCTCGTACCTTAAAAGGAAAAAACAAAACTCTTATAGAATCACTTTGTTGTCCGTCAGTCAAGACAATTTATCTCGAGATCACGTAAAGGTATCAAACTGAAATTAATATCAAATGTTCAAGTCTACGGCCCCTTTTTAAGTCATCTCATTAAAAAGATACAAGCATATATGCATCGTTTTTACTGTATTCTTCCTTCCTTCCTTCCATATACGGGGTCCAGTATACCTAAAGTTATGAAATTTGGTATTAAGTGAAAATTAACAATACAAATAAGGAAAAAAAACCGAAAAGTAAAATTTTATAGGTATTTGATAGAAAAATTTTTTTAGAAATATACTTTATATTTGTAGTTCATTTCATACAAAGTGAGTGCTTACGCCCGCAAACCTAAGTTTGCATGAAAGGTAAGCTAAAAACAAGTAACATAAACATGCATTTGCTAAGCTTTTACTAAGCGGCTAAGTTATCTAGATGCGAGCACTTTAGTTCCTGTAGCACCGGTTCTCACGACCTGCGTCTTGTAGGTATTGCTTATATTGGATGACGTACAGATATATTCATTGTTTTCCCTGTAGTGATAAGACACTTGGCCACGCACCGCCCAATTTTCAAGACGTTACGGATGAGTGACGGAATTTGACATTGCGCTTTGTCTTGTTATAAGAACGATGAAATGAAAATTGTTCATTATCTCGAATGGGAATTGAAGCCACAACCGCCCGGCTTACATTCAAACGGTGCTCCACGGAGGCCTTAGGTATATTTTGGATTGAGCGTAAATTGAAAGCAGAATGCGAATAGTTGAAATAAATTTAAATATGTATAAATTGGTATCAAACAAAAAATTATTAAAAATGGAATTTATAATAATTATATTTGCTACATATAATTTATTTCTTTATTCAATATATCAAAATTGAACAAAAAAATAATCAAAATCATAAAATCTCATACAAAAAAAAACTACCCATCAATGTATACCTTCGCCCGTGTGAAAGGGACAGCAACACAACACTATGTAATTAGACAGAGACGGAGCAACGACAACACAACCGGTTAGCATTGCAAGGTCGCGGCGCGGGGTAAATGACACTCGCGCAGTCGTGCCAAAACATCATATTTCTTAACTAGATATTTTTATACTATTTATCAATTTTCTTGGTTTTTTTTAATGTATTCTAGATAATTTAATTGATTCCGTTCCGTTAAATAAGTTGTAAAATATAATATAATAATAATATTTATGGAGGCCGAGCTTTGCCTCGACACCGGAGTGAAGAAATGAAAATATTTAAAACTTACATCATGATAAGTGGAAATGGAACGAACCACCTGCTATGTTTATAGTCACTAAATTGAATTAAACAATAAAATTCATTTTTTTCTAACATTTTTAAATGTTATCCCGCACTTACGAAAGAAAATACTTATTAAGAAAACGTATAAAAGTTTTGAACTAGCGACGTTCCAAGCATTTAATTTTATATGTTTCTATTCTCGGTGTAGAAAAACACTTTATAAGTTACTAAAGCACAAAATAATAGTTAAAGCGACGTTGTCTTTATAAAAAAGCGTGTTAGATTTGTTTTATGATTGCTAGCTGTTGCGAATCCCTTACTTTTTATACATAATTTTGTATACTGTATACACACATGGTAACATATTTTTTTAACTTCACGCTGGCTACGACATACCGCATATAATAGGATAGGCAAAAGGAACCTAGTGTTAAGTCTCTCCGTTCCCCATTTTCCTGCCATTTTTTTTGGACATTGCGTATTAAACTATGGAACTCTATGCAACTATTTGTCTTGTTACCAGCGCGAGAAAATGAAATAATTAAATAATTTCTTCCGAATGGGAATCGAACCTACAACGCCGCGTCACATATGATAAATCTAAAAATACGTAAGTAATTTTTTTATTTCAAGCTCATTTAGTTTCTGTGAAAGTCACGACGTGAGACAGAATAGCTTTACGTGGTTTTAAAAGTGTGGTTCTTATAGTTCACTTCTTAGAACGTTATATAGATCTTGTCAAGAATCAAGAAAATACTTACATCATCATATCTGCAAGTCAACATCATCATATAAATTAAATGATGCATCCATGTGTGCACTGATTGTAATTTTGTAATATTTAAGTATTCGTGTCAGGTTTTCAGGGACTTTATTTAATTAAGAAGAAATAAATTATTAATATTTTCGTTTCTTAACTCTGGCACCAAGGCAAAAAGTCCGGCGTTGAGTTCGCAATGCCTTGTAAAATTCTTAAAAAAGCGGGGAACTGAGTGTCTTAACACTACGTTCCCTCTGCCTACCCTGCTATATGCTGAATACATATTTATTTTTTTTACTTTATTTACAATATCAGCCAAAACACATGATCAAGATAAATATGGATCAAGTATTCGATAGAAAAAAATACAAGAAAACATTCTGTGAGCATGAACTGAGATGATGATCAGGAGGCATGAAGATTGAAAATAATAACTTTTTATTTGTTTCAACCTTTTAATGATATTTAGTTTCCTAGTAATAATATATCTTTAATACTTTTTTATCTACACGCTTTATCCCGCATGTAACATGGTAAGAAGAGGAGGAATAATGTTCAAACACTCTGTTCCGCATTTGTCGTCCAGTTCTGGGGGCATTGCGTGTTCAGTGGCGGAACCCAACACCGCGCTTACCTATGGCGCAGTTGAGTAGTATTTATTTATATTTTCAGGGTAACCACTTGGGGTCGTTATTTCCGTCACGACGCGCAGTGTCAATATGGAAAATGGAAAACAGAGTGCTTTAACATTAGGTTTAACACTAGGTTTCTTTGCCTGTATTGCTGTATGCGGAATACAGCGTGAAACTAAAAAAACGCACATACATATCCGCAATTCATACAAGAATAAACAATAAACATTTTCTTCTATTCCTAGGTAACGGTGATGACCTGTTCGTGACTCTATTCATTACATAGTTTCCAATTCCCATGGCCATTTGTGTTTTTCACATAAAATATACGATGGTTTTGAACAATTCGCGGCGATACAAAATGTATGGATTCCGCGCACGCGTAAACGATTCACACGAAGTTAGGGTTGCCTGATGTGATTAAAATAGAAAGTAAAAAAATGTAAGAGAGGGGGCGACCTTGGTTGACCTTCGAAAACACAATATCAAAGATACTGGAGGAAAGTCACGTAAAAGCCATGAGGACCCCGCTAGGGATAAAGCATGGAAAAAAAAATATTTAACTTACACTGGGTCCCTTATATAGTAGGGTAAGCAAAGGAAACCTAGTGTTAAGTCACTCTGTACTTAACGAGAAGACCGTCATGACACAGCGGCGTAACATCTAACTATGGATATAACAATTGCAATTCATGGGGAATAAATTATTTTAATTTCCTCATTCTGGTAACAAGACAATGTGCGGCGTTGAGGTCTGCCACTCATTTGACAATATTTTATGAATATTTCGAAAATTAGGCGGTTGGAGTGTCCTAACACTAGAATCCCTCTACCTATATATATGCTTTAATATCGTGTAAAGATATTTTTTTATAATAACATTTATTCACACCCCTATAACCAGTAATTTTAAATTCAATTACATTCGTGTTAGATAACGTCCGGAATTTAGAAATGTTAATTCTTCTTCTGGGAAATGTATTTCAATTAAATTTTGTTATTTTTTTATTTTTTTGGAAGCGGTAAATTAATACCAAATCTATAAGGTCATAGATCTGTATTAAAATCATATAGAAAAATAAACCTATATAATGTGTCACTTTTTACGATTTGAAGTTGTGCCATATACAAAACCTTATCAAGATGAACTGAAATTATAATCACTAATCATGAATAATATATTCATCATTAGTGATTATACAAAAATACTTTATTCTTTTCCCGCGGTACTCTGAAGTAATAACATAAAGAATATAGCGAGATAGCTTTGTGATTTTATATTATTTTACCAATTTTTCATTCAACTTCAATCTGTTAGGAACCTAAAAAAAAAAAATGTTGAATTTACTCTTTACCAGATTTACTTAAAAAAATAAACACCAAAGAAATCTGATCTTTTGTTTATATCTCCTTTTAAGGGTCGTTAAAGTACAATAAAACATTATTATAGTGTTGTTGCGGGCGCGGCGTGCGCGTGCGCATGTTATATAAACAACGCCATCTAGCGGCAGGTGGATGAACCACTTTATAGCTTTGACCACCCAAGTTGAGTATTAAAATGTAGAGGACGTTATAATCTTGGTGCTAAGTTATGTTGGAAGACATGCAGGATAAAATTCGATTTTTTTTTTACATTTAAGAATTTTTTTTTAAATAATCTGTTGTGTGAAATAACATTTTAAAAATTTGATAAATAAAAATTACTTAATTATATAAAGCCACAATATTGTAAATACACATAGAAAATTATTATTTACTAGCAGCTCGCCAGCGGCTTCGCTCGCTTAAACTACATGATAATTGATTTAATAAGCAGAATTGATTGACAATTAAAATAACTTATAATGTAATTTTTTATTACTTTATTCTGTAATATTCTATTATGATTTTTTACGACATTATCGTAATTTCTATAAGAATTTTTGTTTATCGGACTAAAAA
>DWAN01001966.1:0-16261 GCA_018230445.1 Heliconius hewitsoni
CCCTCTGCCTACCCTGCTGTGTGCGGGATACAGCGTGAAGCTGATTTAATTTAACTAACCAGTCACGTTGATCTACTTATCCAATGTAGCGTGTCTCGGTTACTAAGCTATTCCTTGTCTAAATGATACCTCTTCCAAAACAGAACATTTAATTAATCTATAAGTAAATAAGATAAAATATAAAATAATATAACATATTTCGTTGTAACAACTCCAACAAAAACAAAAATAAACATTAAAAGATACCACTTTTCCAATACAATGAGATTCAAAGCCTTAAGATGAAAATGGAGATTGTGAAAATAAGTAAAATTGATTTCTATAAAACTCTTTAAAGACCACCTGTTCGTCGAGTCTATAAGAAAACAGCTGATCGAGGTGAATTATTATTGTCGAACGCCGGCCCTCGTTACTTATTTATTTCTAACAAGGTGAGCGACCTGGGGCCCAAATTTCCCTGACAACTTCCAATCTATATTGACAATGTAGAAGACCACTTTTAAGACTAATCGAACTGAACCCTTAACATTTTTATTTTAACAACAAATCATATCAAAACTAAACTAATTTCTATATATCAAGTATCAATAATAATTTGTTCTAAATAACAAACACCTGAAAGGGCATCTGAAAAAAAAAGAAAATCTATATAGAAACTATATATCATCAAGAGGGTCGTGTTGTCATTTAACAAAAAACAGACATCGAACGACGATGAGTAGAAAAGAAACAAAGAAATAAGACCAGTAAAATTACGACGGAGCGGCGGCGCTGATGATCACGGCCCTACAAGGTTTTACCACAAATGAGACATTTGCTTGCCTTGCTTCGCGGAATAGTATATTTTAGAACGAACCAATATTTTTCAAATTACATGTTTGTCGGGCTCTCCGTTAAGTACCAGCTTACAACTTTCCCATACATTTTGTAGCTTCTAGCTGTAGAGTACACACACAGCTACCATCGCGGTGCAACTATAAAGTTGAAACTTTAGACGGTTTTATGAGTCCGAACGTAAATTTACCTACTACGTTGTAGTAACTTAAAGATTACATACACTGTGTTCATGAATTTCATATTAGATCCATAATACTTTTTTATGTTAAATGTGATAAAAAAATAATAACAAATATTAAATTTGTTATTTAGAAACAAAAAATGTTTAGAATAGGTGTTGAATATAATTCTTGAACTTTAATCACTAAATACAATTCGAATATAAAAAAGCAAATTGAATTCGCAATTAAATGTTGTGAGGTACAATATTAAAAATTAGATGGGAAACATTATCTAGTTAACTTTAGTATTGCTATCTACCTTTTACTAATCGAGTCTTTTGGTTAATAAAAGGTTAACTAAAGTTAACTAAAACGAAAACATTATCATATATGATGCCTATTTCCTATCTCGTTGTTATAAATTAGCATCAAATATGTGAACATTTGATTAATGTTGATTTTACACATAATATGGTTCACAAATCCATATAAGCGTTTAATGCCATAAACAAACCACTACAGCCAACAAGCAGCGAAGAAGAAAAAAAACACTGTGTGACATTCAACTATAACGGGTACCGACTGAACAAAAATAAAGAGAGGACCAAATAAATAAAAAAATGAAAAAAAAAACGATCGAACAATGCACTGTCCAATTAAACAAAGCTCGCTCACGTCATCGAAAGGTGTTTCCCGAAGAACGCAACACACACACACACACACACGCGCGCGCGTGTGCGATCAGCTGACTGCTCCGATTTTAACCCACACCACTGTACGAATGTTAGAAGCAACATAAATAATGAAGGCCCACCTAAATAGCATGTACGTAACGAACACCGTATAATCTGTATGAACCGGAAGAATGTGCGATACGTCACTCTTTTCTCTGATCGCGTACGTTTTACGACGCCCGAATAGAAGCTAGCGAGTTGATCGTTGTGGGTATTTAGGACATTCTGTGATTAGTTATATCGCATTGAATAATCTCATATAAACAGAATAAACGCGCACACCTCGATTGTAACGCTACGGTACGCCGTCGACGGTGCAGAAAGAAAGCTCGTCTCTGAAACGTTGTTGCAAACTCTCTTTTATGGGTCTCGTTTAAAGTTTCGATTTCTACTTTTTTTTTAGAAGACCAAAACAACATTTTGTACTAATTTTAACTTAGCTTCACGCTGTATACCTGCCTGGTGAAGAGGTCAGAGAGAACGAGGCGCCAAACACCACGATCTCTACATACCTCTTTCGCCTCGTCCACTATTCAATCTCACATGAACCCCTTCATGCCAATTTTGAACTATATTAGTAGTTCATAATTTTAAATAAAATGTACAAATATAATTATTTGTATATGTTAGTACAAAGCAAATTGATAATATTAGATAACTTCTTCACAATTTGAGCACACTTTTAGACTTTCATTCTAAAAATGACAACTCTACATTCCAACTTTAGTTGGAATGTAGAGTTGTGTCCTGTAATCCTATTTAGATACAAGGAGAATATTTGAATATAAGTTTGAATATTGATTATAGTTGCTGTTTTGTCAAGAATTTACAAATTTAGATCTACTCTCCATGTTAGTCTTGAAAATAATGTTGCATTTTCATACAAAAGGTTGTTATGTATTTATGTTATATTGTCATTAGCAATACAAAACAAAGTAATTTATATTTTTAGCAAATAAATAAAACGAACAACACAATACAGCTGTCAAATCTCTGTGTCACATTTTAATAGCTAGTTATGAAATACAAATAGATATTATATTTATATGAACCTTTTAAATATAAATAAGTACTCATGAGAAGTATTTGTGCGCTTTAATAATATTCTCTAAAAATATTATTATTTTTTATCTGAACCAGTTTTGTAAGAAACACATATAGAATGTATTGTAATGATTGTTTAGATAATGATTGTTTAAGGAATAAAAATAGTAAAAAAAAGAGAATATAACAAGAATGTAATGAAAAAAACTAGAACACACCAATATTTTCTATTTAGTGAGTACGCCAATACCGTCAAGTTTCCGACGGCAAACGAAACATGAAGAGAAAGCTTTTCAAAGACGTCAAATAAATATAATTCTGGAAAATAGTATTCAATATATACTGATGAGTATATACATATAATGTTTAATCGTAATTTAGTAACACATATTATACAAATCTCCATCATTTAATAACTTATTACATCAAATTAAATATAAAATATCGTCATGTTTATATTTCGTTCTGCATACAACATTCAGCACAACCTACCAACAGTCACCGGTCATATGATAATAAAAACAAACACCCAGTCACACCGCCATAAAATAGAACTCAGTAGTATCGAGCCAACGCACACACCGACGCGACAGCGGTCGGATGTCACGCACACGCCGGCGTGCCGGCGTCTTGTCGCACGCACACCACGGCGGCTCGGCGATAGATAAGAATCGTCCCATTTTACAATGAGGAGTCATTCGAGCGCGATACTCACTGTGTTCGCGGGCAGCCTTATGGTGACGGCCGTCTTGGATACTTGCTGGAACGAGACACGGATGCACAATTACGAGTGTACGTACACACAAACACACACACACACGCGCGGGGCGGACGCGATGTAGAGTTGGCGAGTGGAAAGCGGCGAGCGGGTAGAGTGTTCGAATCGAGCACGCAACATCCAAGACAGAGCGGTGAGGTAGAGCGGTGCGCGCGTTCCAGTTGGCGCACAGCGACTGGCGCAGGCCGGGCGCGCGGCGGCCCACATGTATAGCTACGGCCGAGCGGGGGGTCGCGCCGTGCCAGCGCTGCACGCACCCGATCGACTCGACTCGACTCGACTCGACTCGACCAGTTATTTGTTCGCGCACACACTCACCTTCCACACCGACGTACGTACGTACATGGCAAATCAGCTTAGTTCTGCTATGGCTTTGGTTTATACGTATTCGATTCATTTAATTATATCGCATAGAGAAATAAACAACGTTCATTGGAAATTCCTTGTATGTTTTCGTTTCTTACCTACCGCTATTATTATTTGCGAAAGATTATAAAATCATTGCATATCGATCGACGTATTATAAAAAAAATGGTTAGCACATAAAACATATGAATGTTCTATTACAAGTTAACTATTGTATTTATAAATAAAAGTACAATAGACTGTGGAGACAATTTAACATGGTTGCACTACAGCTAACCAGGATAACCAAACAATAGAGCGCAATAAGCCACTAACGCCTAGTTAGAGTAACAAATTAATTAGGCAATATTGATCGGATTGTGTGCGGTCGTCATATAAATACATACATACATTGATATAATGTTGTTATGCATCTCATTACAGTTGCGGTGTTCAATAATGGCCCATTGGGAATGCGGGTCACTTGTATTTGCGCACTGGCGATTATTTGCAGACATTGTAAAAGTATTTTCTTTTTTGCTTTAAAGTTTTTTTAGAAGGAGTCCAGTGATGAGAGACTCCTTTCACCTTTTTCCGTCGAATTCTGAAGGTATTGCGTGTTGAGGGGCGGAACTCAGCGCCGCGCTTTGCCTCGACACCAGAGCGAAAATATTAAACATTTAATTTTCTCGAATGGAAATCGAACCCATAACCTATCGCGTTTACATTTACACTTAGCGCCTCTGCGCCACGACTGGCATTGTAAAAGTATGATCCATAGATATAAATATGCGAAGATAGCGTTAATGAAATGAGACACCACACTCGAGAAACGAAGGTAAATCAAGGAGATAAAAAATCTAAATAACGCGGAGTGCACGGCGCCAGTATGGCGGCTTCGGGACTTGGAACAAAAGCAGCCTAACGGTCTGCGCATGAGTCTTATCATTAAATCTGATTTAATCAATTTACTCAAAAAATAATAATACATTAAAGACAAAAAAATCTACAATTTAAAAATAATTAAGTGCGAATCTATAAAAATACATACAAAACAAATAAGATTTTTCTTATTATGTTAAGTATTTTTATATCTTATTTCCACCAAATCAGCGACAAGTTTTGCTAAATATGAAAAAAGTTAATTTTGAAACACAATATCTACGAAAGATCGACTCGACTGGAACGGCAGATTAAACGTAATTTTCGGTCCAGAAACCAGTTCCAAGAGTCGAGCCGGCAGTGGGGTGCGAGAGCGGGCGCTCTACAAAATATAAAGAAATATGTTTTAGTAGGTTAGCGAGCGTGCTTACGGACGGATTCCTCGACTCTTATAATATGCAGCTATTAGTTGCGTAACATAATTTCATAATTGTATATTTTAAGTAAGCAAAAAAAGAGCAAAGTTAAGAGAAAAAAAAACATTTTCAAATATAACACGAATTGAATGTTGTTTATTTCTTTTGTAACTTTATTTTAAACAAGGTGTTTCCTTTTATGGTTTATATTATATACGGCAAGAGAACCTTTAAAAGTCCGTTGAAATAAGGCACAAATATGTGAAACGCGTAACTAGCGCCATCTGTCGAGCGCCAGCCGAAGCTCGGACCGGATGCGCGACCAGTTCTGTAGTGACACCGAACACCTGCAAGCGCTCGCCTGCCGAGCCACTATCAACTTATAACACTACATACTACTTACCCGGCAACAGTTTTAGGTTTATGTTTTTCACGTAGTACTTAAATGTTAAATTAATTGACATACTGTTGTAAAGGCAAAGTAAAATTCATCTCGAATTGCTTCTGTTAGAATAATTTGATATCTTTTTAGTAAATAAAATCCTAAAATAACATGGAACATGTTCGTTTTATAATAAATTATGTTTATCTTTTTTAAATATCCTCTCGCTGTATGCCACTCATAGCAGGAGGCAGAGGTTAATTGTAGGCAATTCCATATTTAGTGGGGAAATCAACGCCGCTCTTTGCGGACATTAGAGCAAAGGCATGAAAATTTAAAAAAAGGAATCGAATCCATAACTCGTCGCTTTTACACGTTATGCACTGCAGCTTCAAAGACAGCGCACAATACTAAATACTATGTTTAATTTTATATAAAGATATATCATAACATTTATGTGTACAAAGTACCTAATTATCATAATAAAAGTTGATCACACATCAAGATCTCACCCAGTAACACACACACACAAAGTTAATAAGGAAAGAGTCTAATAAAAATAGAAATTATTATACATCTTCAAACAGTTCCACATTCGCCGTACAAGACGGTGAGACAATAAAGCGACGTTACGTAAGAAAGCGCAAGACGCGTCAATGGCATCTCGACCCTGCCTTCATTCTTGTCACTGACCCACATTACTCATACACTATCACAATTCCGGTATAATAAGTTGTTTTGTAGTGTGCCGCTTTTATATTATAATAGTTAAAACAATTACTTTTGAAACATCGTTCTGTTGTTTACGTGCACTGAATTGAACTGCAGTGCAATATATTTTGTTATATTGTACTATTTTTTTTATATTTATTTTATTATTGATTCGGCGGAAAGTGAGTAACGGAGTGTCTCAACACTCCCTTTGCCTTCCACGCTGAATATACAGCGTGAAGATGATTTATACATTTTATTTACTATTTTATAGTTCTTGTGAAATGGTATTTTTGCTCTGGTTCAAAAGCTATTATTCCCAAACTCTGCATCTGCTTATTGTATGAGATAATGAATCATACTAAAATTATAAATGTGAATGTAAGTTTGTTTGTTACGTTTTCAAGCACAGCCGGAAACATTGTACGCGTATTCTTAGAGGTATTAGAGAGGACATATGATACTTTTAATTTAACTAAAAATATTTATAAAAAATATCCTGCGGCTATATATAAGAACAAGTTTAAGCGGGTAATGAAGCGTTTGAATTTCTTGTTCATACATTATTGTTTAAATAATACTATTTGAAAAAAAAACCTCATCTTCACGCTGTACCCGCACACAGCGGGGTAGGCAGAGGGAACAAGAAGAGAGTAGAACATAGTGGCAAGACTCTCTGTTCCCCACTTTCCGGAGATTTTTTTCGAGGCATTATGTGTTATGGGGCGGAACACAACGCCGAGCTTTGCCTTCGTGCCAGAGCGAAGAAATGAATATTAAGAAATACTATCATCCCCTCGAATCATTCGAGGTACCCAAAAGCGTCGCGTCACACCCTTGTGCCACTGGGCCACAACGTGCTATTTTTACATATCTGTTATTGATGACACTAAGTAAAGTACACAGATAGAAATTTGTGATGTTCACTATTGATTTACTGAAAAGCATTTCATACATAGTTTCATACATGTATACTAGATAGGTAAGTTATCTGACGAAGGTGGTTTTGGGTACAATAAATAGTTATGAAATGAAGCATTTTTTTAAGTCTCACGCTGTATCCCGCATGTACCACGGCGGATTCGCATAGATATTCATTCAATATTAAATATTGAAAACTAATGTAACACAACAATTACGAACAAATTAAAGAATGCAACAAAAGTAATAACAAAACAAAACATCTAAATATCTGTGGCATTGACAAGGTCACACGAGATAAGAACAAAAAAAATACAAAAAAAACAAAAAAAAGCAGTTTCAAAAACACGTGACTATTATTTATAGTGGAGCCAAGTGGCGAACACTGAATGAACTTTTCTTTTCGTGAGAAATGGCCGTGTGTGCGTGTCCCGGTGTCAATGTAGGCCACTGTCAAGGTCGAATGTTTAATATAAAGTCTGGCGTCGGCACATTAAAATGGTCGGCCCCTCCCCGAGACCCCCTTTATCCCCAACTCGGGCGGCGGTCGCAATCGTTGCAACTCGTTATTTATTATCTGGAGGCCCCCCCCCCCCCCCTCCTCTCTCAAGATGCCACCAGTCTTTCCGACCTGAGTGTAAAAAAAAACCAACACAATTACAAAAAGCCCCGCGCTTATCAGAGCGCCATTGTACTTGGGGGCCAGAACAGCTGATGCGATAACATAAACACATCCCTGACCTATTCTTCACGTGACGAAACTAGCGCCGGATGATTACTGACATTCTGATGTAGATAAATTGTAAATGGTGGGCGTGGTCGTTATCACAGAACAGTAAAAAGCCCCGAGTTGAATGCCATTATCGATATAATAGAATACAGGTACTTGATTACGTATATTAGTAGGTAATATCATCCGAACTAAACGCCCACCTATAACGAAAGTCGAAGAATTATACCGTACAACAAAGTGAATAGGACCAGATTATAATACAGGAGTATGCAGAGGAGCTAGACAAAATTCGCGACGACGACCGACGCGACGCAAAAGCGTGCACCCGAGAAACTTGCAACTCTCACTTTCGTACAAGAAAGGCTCGGTGGCTGTGCTTTCAAGTTCACTATAAATACAAACAACTAATACAAAACAGCTTTGAGTGTGACGTGACATTCACCGCTGGTTGCGATAAGGCGTAACGTAACATCACTTGAAACATGACACATGAAACCTTATATATGCGAAATCACATTTGATATTTATTAAGTACTTTTATTAGCTTCACGCTGTATCCCGCACACACCAGTGTATACAGAAAGAACCTAGTGTTAAATCACTCCGTTCTCCATTTTCCGGCGATTTCTAGAGGCATTTAATATTGAGTGGTGGAACTCCACGCCGTGTTGTTGCCTCATCATCAGAGCGAAGAAATTAAAAGATGAAATATTTAATTTCCTCGAGTAGTAATCGAACTAGTAACATGTCGCGTTTACTGTCACACGCTTGCGCCCATGCGCCACGATTGGCTTCAACTAAACTTACCAAACATATGAATGTAATTACTTAAAACCGAGTTAAAACACTTTCTATGTAGGTAGGTTTAAAGTGTAATTTTTCAGAATGTTTTTTTTTCTATTTTTCTGGTACTAAAATTTAAAGTCAAAATCAAGTCATAAGATAATGACTGCATTAATTTTATTTTAATAAAGATGCTGTTTTTTTTAATGAATAAGATAAATATAAATATATAATAAACATCGTCATAATAATGAATAGCATATTATAAGAAAAAAAATTGTAATATAAACGGATTGACTTACACTTATACAATCACACTGTAACTACTACTAAGAATTACTTAAAACGGATAAAAACTGCTCAATTTTGGTACATAATTGATCTTTGATAACGAAAATAAAAATTACTATATTTAGAAAGAATATTTCTACCAAAAATTTACCAGTATAAATAAATGTTTTAAATAGGTATTACCTTCACAGAACTAACTCCAGACAACACTAAAGGACAAACATAAAGGACAAGCAATGCATGCGAAATCTATCCAGTTTCAGAAAATATTTGGACTATGCAATAAATATTTAAAATCGGCAAAAGCATTTTTTATATTGGATACTAAACAATACGCGTAGCTATTGAAAAACTTATATAAAACTAATATAATAATAAACAAAACAAAAATTCCAATAATATTTATAAAACAGTTTATATAAAACTTCAAAAAAAAAAACAATCCAAAAGTCACATATAGCTAAACGACGGGTAATTTACACCAACTGAGGGTACTGAGGGTACACCGCATTTCGCCATACACCTGTCACGGGCACGGCACGGCACAAAAAGAGCCCGCACCGAGGAATGCGCACGTTTGTTCAGCATCAAGTGCGCCTAGGTATGTGCGCGTCGGCCGTCACGAGGCGGGCCGTGCCCGTCCGTCGCGATCGAATGACATCATCCTTATATGAGAGAGGACGGTCACTTGTTGAATACCTATCCCCAGCCCTTAGTATTTTGAAATTATCTAATTCAAAACATTTATGAAAGTAATGGACGCTAGTGGCGAAATATAAAACTCATCATTTGTAACTGTTCATTTAAATATGGCGCATAATAACTAAAGACTAATTCAAACTTGTAACTTAACCACGGTAACCAAACAAACCACTTTTCAAAAGAGTACAAAATAAAACACAGAGTCATATCACGGTGTTCTATATTCTGTATATATCTCAAAAACAGGGGCATCGGCACAAGTGTGTGAAGTGTTAACGCGATTGATTATGGGTTCGAGTCTCACTCAAGAAAATTAAATATTAAATATATTCATTTCTTCGCTTTCAGCGGAAAATGCAGAGTGGAGTGTCTTAATACTACGATCCCTCTACCTACCCTGTTGTGTGCGGAATAAAGCGTGGAGGTATTAAAAAAAATCTCAAGAACACTGAAAGACAAGTGAAGATAAAAAGAAATACTAAACAACACTCATTTGAACGTTTTCAATTATAATAGAACAAAATAACAACAACAACACCAACAACAAAAATAATAAACAAGTTAGCAAAACGTTTAAATATGGCCTATATATCCCATTAAAGTAGCTGCTGGGGACGTTGACAAGCAAACCTACTTATTAGTGGAACTACTACATAATATAGCTCAGAACGAACGTTTGCCACGCTGTTGTGTCATGACATATTATATTAGACAATACGAAGTAAGGTGCCAGGTCGGTGTCGGTCCCAGCCGAACGTCACAAACGGGCCCGTGATTGATGGTTGCGGTGACGCTCATTGCGTCAGCGTAGGTCGCGGGGTCAATGCCGACTCTGTCACAATGGCCGACCGACTGACTCTAGAATATAATTGCCCTATCATGGATATATAATTCATTACTAATTCATGTTATCAGTGATGTGTAGTTAATATACAACAAGCTAATATAAATGATGTAGCGTATCCAGTGCACTACACCGTTTAGAGGACGAGAATATATTTCTATTATGGTACAGTTAATTTAAAGAAAAAAAAATGTTTATACATTTAATTTTTTTAATCAATTTCAAGCACTAATTTATCCAATATAAATATTTACTAATATTGTATGTATGTATAAAACCGCAAAAGGTTCAAAAGTTTAAAAATTATAGCATAACATAATATGAGCGTAGACTAAATAGAGTACAATCAATACTAACAACTGGTCCGTTTATGAAAATCCATGATCAAGTAAGGTGGGACGATCTCAGGTTACGACCACCCGGAACGGTGACTATTGGGGACCCCAATTCGAATACACGGGGTCGCCATAAAACGGTCCCTTTTACGACAACGGCAACAGTACACGTTCACATTACAGTAGGCATTCTAAAACAATAACGATACGGCGAGGGTTCGCGATAGGATCCTCTTTGATGTCATAAGCGTCCCTCCTGGCTGGCACAATGCACCGGCTAAAACATATTTTGTTCACCTGTTCGCACTCCTATATTATTGAGTACCATAAAAATTATATTTCGTTTGTCCGTTTTACGAAGTACAATTATTATACTTTAGATATATACTTATACTAGAACACGTGCGACAGTAACCGCGGCAGTTTGTGGGTTCGATTCTCAGTCGAGCAAATTAAACATATAATAAATATTATTTTAATTTTCTCATTATGGAAATCCCCAGATAATTCGACGGAAAATGGAGAACGAAGTGTCTTAATGGGAACGGAGTGTCCAAAACCATACCGTCTGCCTCCCCTGCTGCGCGCTTCGCTACACGAAAAAAATATGTTTTAATATTTATATAATCCTGATTTGCCTATTAGATATAAATAAGTAGGTGCCTTTACAACATTAGTACGTACAACGGTTAAAATTCGTACCTATAAAGTTTAATAGTAATAATCTGATGTATGCTGATAAAGGTTTACTTCACGTAGTCATTATAGCCGCTCTTTGCGACGAACGTACAAAGTTAGTATATAAGCTTACAATAATCTGTTAGCTTAGGTTCATGAATAAACGTAAGTGTTATTTTTTACAGCTTTGCGGATATAACAGAGTAGGCAGAGACTATAGTGTTTAGACACTCAGTTCCCCATTTCCCGCCGAATTCTTGAGACATTATAGTGTTGGCCGGTGGAAGTCAACACCGCTCTTTGCCTCGTCACCAGAGCGAAGAAATGAAAATAATAAATATTGCATTTACTCGAGTCGGAATTTAACCCACAGCCATATATATATATATATACACATATACATATATATATACATATATATATATATATATATAAATACATATATATATATATATATATATATATATATATATATATATATAAACCCTCTTTACCAACAACAACGTACAAACTTCATAGCGTGCCCACACCTAAGCTAGCAATAATCTGGACTTGGCTTTGGTTGATGGACAAATATAAGTGGGTATATGTATATATATATGAACAAAATATGGTAATTTCGACATTATTAAACCATGTGCTGGAGCAGTTAACTAACAAAGTAACCGCAGTGCCGACAGAGCACGCTCGCCCCGCACGGAGCACGGCGACTAAAACGTCACGTACTTTAGCGGTTCATTGCGGCTCTTTTCATATTTCGTCCTTGATAGCATGTAATGGCTCTTGAAATCGTTAGCCGTGGAAAGCCATCATGTTCTGTGATCACATTGTGTATTGATTATAGTTTAGATTTTTTTTTATTTGAGTTAAATTATAAAGCAAAAAAAAATGGCGGAAAGTGGGAAGTGGAGTGTCTCAGCACTAATCTCCCTCTGCCAACCCTACTATTTGCGAGGATACAACATGAGCTAAAAAAAAAATTAAACTTAATACGAATTTAAGATAACTATTAAGCAACCGTCGTTATATAGCGTCGTATTTATGTAAATCAAGATATACGGCGGTGGCGTGAACATGTACGTACGCGCTATTAAGAAACGATTGGCATGGGTTGCGGGACCGGGTCCGGCCCCGGTTTACAACCTCGTTACCGGAGATCCGAGGTTTTTACAACGCGAATAAACCGCCCACTACGCTCGACCTACGCACCCCGTAATTGGGGTAAATCTTTTTATTAAGAACACGTTATCTCGTATATATATACAACTATATATACAATTTAAAGTATCTGTAAAAAACCTATACAATAATTAAAACCTATTACAGTGTTCAAGAATATTTAGAGGATAAACATATTGTATGGAATTAATGTCTATTGAATGTGATGCAGGATAGCTGCCAGTTAATGTAATAATTAAATTATACCATTGTCATTGAAATGAGTAACTGTTGAGTTTCTCGCCGGGTCTACTCAGCAGAACTGCCTTCCGAACCGGTGGTAGCTTCTTTGTTTCTATGTTCTTTCGACGATTAAAAAGTGCTTATATATAATAAGTCTATTTGAATAAAGAATATTTTGAATTTGAATTTATACGTAAAAACGTTATATGATTTTGCGTTACCAAACGAATCCAGAAACCGTGCAATTTAAATTTCAATCGAAACAAACAAATAATAATTATCTATCCGAATGATTATTGGACGCATTAATCACGCGGGAATGTTTCATAAATACAATACAATGCATCGTAATTAATGCATTAGTGCTTTTTGTCGTTATATCGGTGCCCGAAACAACATGGAAACGCTTTATCTGTTTTTGGACTGGCATCGATTATTAAAATGCAAGCATAACGACCGAGTGCCGACCACATCTCGTTCGCGTTCGACCTCTCGCTGCGTATTATCGAAATCGCACCGCAATAATTACATTCGAGCCGAAAGCGCCACTCCGTTCCGTCCATCTGTCCGGACGACCGACCGAACAAAATATACGCTAGCGATAAACTTTTGTACGTCGAGGGATTCGTTTTTCGACTCTTTAAAATAAATAGCCTTTGTAGAACTGATAAGTTAGTGATTCGTTAGTGTAATAAAATAAAAAAAGCGAATCGAAAATTTAAGTATTTGTTATACATTAAAAGATAATGAAAAAATAATTGCCATTACGAGAATTCCTAAGAAGAGTTTATGGTTAGGCAGGATTATGCAACATACTCGTTTATGAAATTAATGTTGGAAACAAGCATTCTTAACAGTCTTGCACCGTACAGCTACTTTACAGAATACACACAGAATGAAATATAACGTTTATATTTTCTTTGTTTTGGTTACATAAAAGTATTCAATTATCATTAATAAAATTATTTTTAAATAATGTAGGTCTTCTGGGGTGAGCAGAGATAAAATAAATATTTATTTCATCTCCTCGAGCGGGGATCGAATCCACAACCAGTCGGTTTCACAGTCACACTTTGTGCCCCTGCGCCACGACTGGCCTTATAAAAATATTAGCAACAATCTTATATATCCAATTGATTAAATTACATATAATTACGATGAATCTCAAGTATTTAACGATGTAAGAGACGAGAGACTCATTACTTCACTACGACACTTAATTATGACGTAACATAACGATTCGAACGTAACATTCATTTTTATCATATCCATTGTTCTATCGGTTATTTTGATATAATTATTATCTTAATTTACGTCGCGTTAAACTTAATCTAGCACAGTTCGAATATTTAATTTGTAGTAACACACAACGCACAAAATTCCATCAAAATTTCGTTGGATAAATTTTATTTAGGTTTATTTTCACAGGCGCGGCGCGGCGCGGCGGTCGCTCGTCGGCTGATTACGTACTCAGCCTTCATTCATTTGCGTCTACGCCGCCCTAATCAATCTCGTTTATTATGAACGAACGTGCACAGCGAGCGGCCCTGTCTCTCGCACTTTACATTCGTACATATTGACATTTTTTTGTATTAACTATTACCATGTTGTGGCCGTCGTTTCGAAAGAACACAAAGGTGTGACTGCAAAGCAACGGTTGTGAGTTTGTTCCACACTCGTAGGAACAAATTATTAGTTATTAATATTTTCATTTCTTCGCTCTGGCTCCAAAACAAAAAGACCGGCGTTGAGTTCCGCCACTCAAAATTAGTAAAGCTAATTTATTTATTTAACTGTTACCATGTATTGGCAAACATTTTGTCGTGTATAAAAAAAGGAAAACTATTAACTACTACTACTAACTTAAAGTTAACTAAAAAATTAAAAAATAAAAACCGTTTTCTTAAATGATAATAAATTCTCAGAATTACTACTGTCTAAATTAAATTCATAATTGGTTCAAATGTAACCGGCATTTTAAAAAAAAAGCTACAACATTACGTTGTTATTGTTAGTGACGTTCACATTTCTGCACACACACGCACACGCACACACACACACACACACACACACAGACACATATCACGTGGGACGGGGGGTGCTTTCGTGACATTAATGAATGGCATTGTAAAAAAGACATTCTTATAAAGCGGCCCCTCGCTTTCTAGGATGCATTATATTTCTTTTGAGCTGTCATTCACCACTCGACGTAGAGTTGCATAAATAAATAATTCGAATCGGACCCTTCTCGACCTTAACTCGTTACTTGTATTGAATGACTTGATTACAGGTACTAAAATGATTTAAAGTAAAAAAAGTAAGCAAAAAATAACTTTTGTATTTCTAATGAAACATCTAATTAGAATTAAAACAAAATACTTTACAAATTGCACTACTACTTAAGCAAATTTTAGTAATTTCTCTGTTTTTTATATATAATCTAGAACGACATAGAAACAGACAACTAAAACCATTCACCGATAAACTTCACAAAGGATACGTATAATAATAGAATTATACAATAATAAAGAGTACCATAAAAAGTGAATAAAATACTCCAACAGAATTTCGCCTCGACGCGGAGTAACGCGAGGGTCGACGACTCGGTCGACGCAGTGGAAGCGGAGCGGGGTCCCCTCGATTTCGACAACGTTCCGTACATTCATTACAAAAAGCGACACATCGCGCGGGCCCCGGTTTAATAATTCCACACATTTGGTCTCCCCCGAAACGGGCGAGTCGCAAGACAACGCGCCCGGCTAACTGTATCAATCAACATCAAACAAATTCGCTTCAACTTTTAAAATACAGAGATAGGGTTGCTGCGTGGAAGCAAAAAAAAAACAAAGACTTCTTTCCTAAACTTAACGTGAAACGCAGCGAACGGTAATATGTAAAATTTGAGCCACTCCGAAAGAGGCTCAACGTGACTGATAGGGGATCCTAAAACAACAAAACTCGGATCTAAGCCATTCAGCCGACCCGCATCCAACCAACTGCAGCCTACGGAATATTTTAACACAAAGCCTGCTCGACTATAAAAAGATTTTGTTTTTTAATCACACTGTATCCCGCACACAACAGGGTAGGCATAGGGAACCTGGAGATTTCTGGAGGCATTGCGGGTTGAATGGCAGAATTCAACGCCGCGCTTTGTCTTGACACCAGAGCAAAGAAATGGAAATTTATTTATTTATTTATTTATTTAGATCCACCAGTGGTAATTTAACATTAAATCATACAGTAACAGTTACTTAAATCTAAATTGTTACAGCTAAATGCA
>DWAN01001967.1:0-16260 GCA_018230445.1 Heliconius hewitsoni
CCTACCCTGCTGTGTGCGGGATACAGCGTGAAGCTGATTTGATTTGATTTGATATATTTCATATCCTCGAATGGACATCGGATCCGTAACCAGTTGTGTTTGCAGTAACACTTTGTGCCCACGAATCAAAATATTAATAAATTATAGGTCATTATAGTTCAACACATATATAATAATGGTCCCTGAAACCATTTTTTCTTAAATATCTCAGTACAGAAAATGCTTATCAACTTTCGTTATGAATTCCGTTCCGTTATGAACGCATTTATTACGCATTATTTCTCATAGTTTAGCTGGACTCCCTACGGTTCTCAAATGTAGCCTAGATCCTGCCCAGATTTACGAGCTATGCAACAAAAAAAATTATTATTGTATGTACAAACAGAAAACTGTCAGACAAATTTTAAAAAATTATGAATTCATGTTCTATTTCATTCATTGGAAAATCCTCTGTATTATTTTGTCGTAAATATTGGGGTTGGCAACTAAGTAATTGCGGATTTTTTTTAGAAAATCAAAGACATTTTTTTCATGGAACTAAATAACTTTATTCTGTGATGTATTCCCCATTTTGATCAATGACCTTTAGGCATTTTTCAGGCAGCATCATAATCCCAAATTCATAAAAGTTCTGGTTTTTATTAGCAAAAAACTGAATCAGGTACGATTTGATATCATCATCATTATTGATTTTTTTACCATTCAAGGAGTTTTGTAAAGATCGAAACAAAAAGTAATTAGATGGTGCAAGGTCAGGACTATATGGTCTTCTTCTTCTTCTTGGCACTAGTCCCGGCTTTTGCCAGGGTCTGCCTTCCTACTCAAACTACGCCACTTTGCACTGTCTTTAGCGTCCTCGGTGGTTAGACCATTGGCTCTCATGTCCTACATCACGACATCAAAGACTATATGGTGGATGTGGCAAAACATCCCAACCAAGCTCCAATATTTTTTTTTCCCACCAAACTGATAACAAAACGTTTTGTTGAATATCAGCTTTTGATGTTGCTTGAGTTAGTTTACCTGGCTTGTTCCACGATCTTTTCCGCTTGATATTGTTGTGTACAACCTTCTTTCATCGCCAGTTGTCAGTTGTTTCAAAAATGGATCATTTTCATTACGTTTCTTTAGCAAATCGAAGCAGCTAATGCGTTGCGTTTAAATGCGTTTCTTTTAATTCGTGAGGTATTTCATGTATCGAGTTTTTGAACAAAGCTCAGGTGTTTTAAGTGATTTTCAATGCATGTATGTGATACATGAAGCTTTTCTGCAATCTCACTGTTGTACTGTGACGATCCGAATCGATTATTGATTTGATTAGGGCGTGATCAAATTCAACTGAACGACCAGAGCGTTTTTCATCTTTGAATGAAAAATCACCAGAACGAAATTTGGAAAACCGCTTTTGACACTGCCGTTCTTTTAAGGCCTAGTGACCATAAACGATGCCTTAAAAGAACGGCAGTGTTGCGATGCGTTTTTCCATTTGTAAATATGTGATGAAAATGTTCCTTTTGATTTTCCATTTTTCAACGGACACCAAACGAAAACTGTAACCGATCAGAAAACATTTTTTACCGATTGACAGCTGAATTGCCAAATATTAAATAACAACACGTTTTTTTACATTTTTTTTACGTCTGCAAACCTAAAAATTCAACTGAAACCATCTATGAATGAAATCCGCAATCACTTAGTTGCCAACCTGTTATATTCAATGCACAGACACTTTTTTACTATTTGTATTAAATTATTACCGGCACCTGTGCGGCTACGCCCGCCTGAAATATACGAATGTTTATTTAAGTATATTTGAGAAAAATCCCGGCCAAGCGCGTGTCGGACTCACCCATGCAGGTTTTTTTTATCAATTTCAGGATTGTGATTGGCAAAATACCTTATAGATAAAAGTCAAAGTCAAATAATTTTATTCAAAATAAGAAGTTACATATTTCATTTCTTAAACGTCAAACAATTTAACACCAGTTCACTAAAGTTAATGCCTCAGTCCTGAGAAGAACCGGCGCAACAAACTCAGCAGGACTTTTTATTAAAATCAATTTTATGCAAATACATATTTAATTACTTGTGACAATGATACTTTTGAAACAGATTGGAGCGAGTATTTCATTCCCAAGACATGTACTCATTTATAAAAACATTAATTTGGTAAAAACTTTAAACACACAAACATCTTTTCACAATTCTTTTAAATCGAGATATAGGATTTTTTCTAACGCTTTCTGGAATCCTATTGTAAAAGCGTACTTATATGAGTCCCATATAAGAATTACGACTTCGATGCAATCGAGTTATGGGTGCACTAGATTTAAGCCTATTTCTGGTATTAATGTTATGAACATCACACTCAATATACAAACAGACTAAAAATATAAAAATCGTTGTTTTGTGTTCTACTACATTAATAAAAGTCCCCAAAATCATTTTTTTATTATCTTCCAATGTACTTGGATCCGTAACACCGATCCGTTATGATTTTCTCATAAGTATAGATAGATTAAGGAAATCTAATAATAACCGGAATATAGTGTGATCCTTTAAGATTTATATGTCAGTTGTTAATGTTTACACAGATCAGTTTGGATAGTGTAGCTAAAGAGCAATATTTGTCAGTGCAATGTTTACAAGATATGAAAAGCAGCGGATATATTTCAGACTGGCTAGCAGCGGCGCGGCGGTGAGGTAAACAAACGTAATTTGACCTCGAGATATTAACATTTTACGGTACATTGCTTTGTAACTTTTGTAATTTTTACCAGTACTTCCTAAGTGCTTAAATAGATGTGATATATACAGAAAATTATACTTAATTTAAAATAGTAACATTTACCTCATTATTGTAATAATAACCATAACATTTTACGATTTACATAAAATATTTATATTTAAATTGGATAATTTTATTATTTGTAAGTTTTATTCCCAATATATATGGATAAATTATAAATATAAACATTTCGAGGAGCTTTTTATTGTTACATTAGTCTGTATAAAACGCTCAATAAATATTTAAATCGCTGAGTGTATCGTCACAACAATATGACGTAAGACATTTCTCATGATGACAGGATTGAAACTATACTGATTCAATAACTTCTAATATAATAAGTCCCCTGTTTTATTTACAATGTAGAGTGGAGTGGACAGAAAGTAGAAACCTAGTGTTAAGGCACACTTTTCTATACATTCCGCAAATTTTTAAGTCATTGCTTGTTCTGTGGTTTACTCTACACCTTACTTTGTATTACCAAACATGGCAAAAGTAACAAATTAAAGTTAAAGTAAAACATTGTTTATTCTACCTACAAAGAATAATGCACTACAAGACTGGTCACAATTATAAATAAAAATAGTTGTTGTGCTTCTGCTTATTAATGAGGTAGCAATCTCTACCAGGCAACCTTTTGGTAGAGGAGGGAATGAATTAAATTGGGAGGAGTGTTCTAAATATATACAGGGTGGAAGCGTCAGCGCTCCTTTAACAGGAACAGCATATAGGGTAAAATATTTTACTTTTAAAAGACATTTATCAAGGTACCTCAAAAATTTAGATAAAGCCTTTTTTTTTAATTTCACGATGTCACGTGTATTTCGTGTGACGCAGTTACGTAAGCATATACTACTACAAAAATACGATACCTGCGACGATCGACTTCATGTCTGCGTGCGTCGTTCTTGATAAATGGCGTTTTATTTTACAACGATAATTTTATTATTTAATTTGTTTGAAAAAATCATTTTTCATTGTTGAATTGTTTTAATTTAATTGTATTAGGCTTTTATAGAGTAGTTAAAACTGTGGTTTGATTTAAAGTGGTGTTGACACAAACAAACACATACAACCGACATAAATACATGCATATACATATATCTAAACAGATTTCAATAAATGTATTAAATTTTTAATTATACTTAAGGTTAGTGGCAAATTTATTTATGATATATTTTTCCCATTGTGGTTAGTGGATATCAAACACAAAAACACAATACAATGTGTACAGACAGACGACTTCTAACCGCGTTACGAGAGAAATATCGGTAAAAGTACCCGTTTATACTGCACAACTAACCAAAACTTGTTAGCGTCACTGATTTCATTACTATTGTAATCGCGTGGGCAGATGTATGCGTACGTTTGCCATGAATTTTCTAAATTATTCACTCACGCTCTGAAACTTCTATTTAAGGTCTAAATATACACAATTCTTCATTTGTAGATTTTGGATGAAGCTGTTTGATTCAAGTGATGTCCCAAATGGAGTTGTAGAGACAATTTTCCATTTTTTTTAACGTCAAACTCTATTCCGTACATAGCCAAAATAGCATAGCAGAAAGAACCTAGTGTTAAGACACTTAATTACCTATTTTCTGATTATTTTTTCGAAACATGACGTGTAAAGTGGTGTAAATCAACGCCCCACTTTAAAAAACAAATATAAAATAAACAAAACATAAATTATAATTTTTGATATAAATATGTGACATAAAAAATCTATAAATAATATGTAGCTCTTGGAATTCTTGATATTCCCTTAAGATGTCTCTAAAATCACACTCATACAAAGCAAACATACTAAACCAACATTTAAGAGAAAGCGAAAGCGTACTAAAAAGAGCAGAGACCTCTTCATTCACAAGTCTCAGGCTGTTTATCGACAACTCAAAGAGCTCTACATCTACATCGACACTTAGCTGCTGCTAATAAGGTCTTTGATTAAGCCTGTTTTAATAACTTTATATAAAATAAGTAATAAAGTCTGTGGCATTACTGTGACGTTATAGATGAACAAAGTTACAAATACTGACTTAGAGTGAAAGGAATTTTTATAAAAAAAAATTTTATATAACAAATTCTTTATAGTTGATACTGATTTGGAATGAAAATTAATGTGATCAAAAACCGATTACAGGATTTGCCATCATTTTAATATTTTTCGTATTTCAATAGTAAAAAACTGGTTAAGTGCGACGGCAACGTGGAGTACAATTTATAAAAATTAAAAAACGCATATGCACAGGTTCGCACAAAATAACTGCATTCATTTTGTGTGAAATAAAATACAAATATAAGTTTATAATGTTTTTTTTTATGAAATACCTATAAATTCTTTTAATTTTTCCTTTCGAGGTAACGGAACCCCAAAAACAGAACCCTTAAAGGGTCATTTAGTAGTCCATCTATCAAGATAATTTATCTCAAGATCTGTCTGTGTAGAGATATTAAGCTGAAATTAATATCAAATATTAAGCTGAAATTAATATCAAATTAATATTTTGGAGCACAAAAAAATAAAATTCTAAGTCAACGGAATTAAAATATACAAGCGTTACGTAGTTTTTGCAGCATTTTATATGAAATTTCCAACGCCCGCTAAATTTGGCTGTTAACTTTTATAAGTTCTGCTTCTCGCTGACCTAAAATCCTATTGTATTAGAAGGAACCCTCGGTGGGCGAGTCGGACTCGCCCTTGACCAGACGTGTTGGTTGAAATTGATGCTTAATAATTAGTCCATGGAAGTGACATTAATTTATACTTTTTTTAATAAATGTTCGTAACTAAAATATAAGTTAAAAGTACAGACAAAAATCATAGACTATATACAAACTCAAGACACCTGTGATGTCAAGTTTGATAATGAAAATAGCCCATCTATTGTCCAGCCGACCGCTCAAAGTAATGTGCCTATTTATAATAGTCCGTGAACCATTCAGTGGACATGGAGGACACCACCAGTGTCGCTCCATTTAACATTCTTGCATGCTTCATATGACTTGATCTCGAGGAAATTTATTCAGAATCTGAGAATGCGTTTTCTCAACGAGCATCACGATTTGCATCTTACTGACTGTCACTACAAATACCTACACCTGCACAAAGATGCTAAATATTTACAAAGCCCTAAGTATTCTTGCCTAGATATTGAATGTAAATTTGAACAATACAATATAGACATTTCAGATTAATAAATATGTAGTAAGTATTTTTAATATTATCCTTTCTACTCAATTGAAATATTATTTATACATTAACTCAACACGCAATGCCAATCGAAAAAATCGGCGAAAAGTAGGAAACGGTGTGTCTTAACACTAGATTCCCTCTGCCTACCCTACTGTGTGCGGAATACATCGTGAAGCTGATTTATTTATAAAAAAATTAATACCCAAGAAAAAACCTAGAAGAATAGATATGCAAATTCTTCGAAAGAGGACGTGCTTGAGGACGTTATTCACCATAATAGTGAGAATAATATTTTTCATTTCATTTTGTTAACATGTATCTACCTGTAAAATATTTTTTGTAACAGCGACAGTTGTTAGTTCAATTCCCTGTCAAGGGAATTAATATTGTTCATTTTATTCTATACAATTGCATGTATAAAAAACTTCAAACACACATAAGTCACCGAATTTAAAATGGGTAGAAATTGGTAGAACTAAAATATTAGAAATTAGAATGTCTTCTAATAATTAGTCGAGGTATTTAAATCTGCATTGCTTCCTAACAGGTGGCACTCTTATTGCAATCAAAATTATACCTTATTAATAATAACATATTTTATAAATGCAATTATTAGATGTCCTAAATATATATTTTTTCTTAACGCTGCATCCAGCATGTAGGAGGGTAGGCAGAAGAAGCCTAGTGTTAAGACACTCCGTTCCCCATTTTCCGCCGATTTAAGCATAATAGTATATCTTTGATAAAAAAAAATTTTTAAAAGTTAAAATTAAACAAACACAACGCTCCTGGAAATATATACCATACCTACATACTACTAAGTATTTGAAGGACGCTCTTTTAACGGGCTCTCGTTAATTAACGATGTCATTAAGCTGGAAGTTTGTAAGCTACACGTTGCATGCGGCGATAGGCCGGGCCGTTCTTGTTTAATACTATATACCTACACTTTAGGTATACCTATCTTTTTATGGATTGTGTTTATTTTCACGTATCTCCCGCATTTTCCAACAAAGCAGCATATCCCAGTAGTAACTAGTTATTCACGGTAATTAGTCATCAGCCACTTAAAAGTTTTCCAAGTTTGTGGAAGCAAAAGCATTTTCAATGTGATAAACACACCCCATTGGAAATTTAGCCTAAGATAGAATACAACATGTTATATTCAACTTCTTTTCTCTGTTTGTCAGTTTTATAAATTACATTAATGTAGAGCGTTCCTATTGATAATATTATTTATTTTTGTTTTTATTTATATACTCAAAACAATTTTATTATCGGCATATATGTTTATTGCATAATTTATTTGCCACTTTACTACCGTTGTAAGTATTTTTGATATAATAGACTCGAATTTGATTAATATATGGAACGTCCATTTGGTGAAAAAAGTTAGCAAATAAAAAAAAATAAATTAATATTAACAAAATACTATTTCATTATAAAACCTTTACCTAATAAATACTATTTAAATTCTTTTTATCATATAGGAAATTACTAAATTCAATTATGTACTGCATGATAAAATTGATAATATAATCATATGTAAAATAAAAATTATTATATTCCTAATGTATTAAAAGCTTCTTAAGCTTTAAGAATATGTTTAAAATATGGGATAATAAAATACTTAACATATTTTTAAAGCTTTCTTTCAAGGTCGTATGTTTACGGTTCGATTTTAAAACTAAAATTTTTAGTAAGCAAGGATAAATCCTTTTCGTGAATGTAACAAGCAGTTGTAACAAGTGAATACCTACCTATGTTGATGAAACTTGGCAGAGTAAGTCCATGTAGAGATGAATCATTTCGATATCTTCAAGTACCATTAAACAGGTCAATACATCATTAAAATTCGGCTGTTTATACAAATCTCGTACACTCACTTATCATAACTATATGAACTGTAAAGTTTAATGATAAATATCAGATTAGATCTAGTTGTCTGCCTATATATTAACTACGTTGTAGCGTTTTAGATGGATTTAAATGTTATCACAGGAGAGCAAAAGGCCTGGAATCGACCAGGCGTCCCGCCGCGCCACTGAACGATAGCTGCGAGGCTCCCGGCCCGCGCTGCTCCGCGCATGCGTACGGCGCGCCATCTTAACGCCCGCAACGTGTATCCCGACGCTCCTGCCGCACACTCGCCTCTACATGACTTGCCCACGTAAAGTTCACGTACACCTACATAACCGAGCTAGCAATATGCCGCATTACTAACATTTTCAACCGATTGTCCGGAATCTAATATCGTACATATTATACGAATAGTAGTGAAAGCCTCGTAAATGATACTCCGATTCAAGGATTTCAATGTCGTCTCATTAAGCCATACGAAAGGTACATCATATTGAAATTAAATAAACGTAATATAATAAGATACTTATCGCGTCCAAGAAATGCTCAACGGTAGAGGACTGAGTATACGTATCGTTATGTGAAATATCGTGTAATATGGAATTTAACTATGAATGGAAACAAGATTGATTTAGATATTTAAAGATTATCTGTGATTATGAGTGTGAGGTGTAAAATCTTTCAGCAGAATTTTTATGTCTGGCTATTTTTTGCTCGCGATCACGCACTCGGGACAGAAATTAATGAATTTTGATTTGATTAGAGCTTAGAATCTAGAACTTACATCTTTTTGTTAAAAAAGTTGTTTTTGTTCTTTTTGTGTTCCTTCAAAGTCATTTCCATAAATTAATGACGATAAAAACAAATGACGTTATTTACTTATAACTCTACAAGTTAATACTTACATGTATAGATTAAAGCCTATTCCAATTTACAGGATAGTTTCATCCTCGTGTTCAATGTGCCACTGCGCCACGACTGGCCTCTGGATTTAAAAGAATAAATCTAAAAAATTAAACAGCAATAATAGCTAAATGAAGAAATATGATAATAGTGGATATATTTAGAGTCTAAATAGGCCTGGAGTACAAACATCTATTCCTTCACAGACATACACGCTATAATTGTGATATACAAGTTATAATTGTTATCCCACACTTAGAAAAAAACTTTTTTAGAAAATTTATAAAGATTACCAAAAAGCGCGGGATCCCGTTACAATAAAATTTTGTTACATCAAACGTTTTCTAAAAAAGATATGAAAAATAAATTCTAACTGTGAGCTGATGGCAGATATAAGTCATATTGTGTTTAATTTACGTGAATATTTTAATAATTCATGTTGAAGAGACTTAGTTTAGTATTGAGGAGGTAGATTAGAAGGTAGTCTTATACATATCTAATCTTAACTTTTATGTCAAAATTATTAGAATATCAGAATACTTTAAAATTACGGCGCCACCATCCCTTTTCGAGATTAATCTCTAAAGAATATGTTTATATTGTCATGAAAGCATTTTGCTTAAAAAAACTCTGTAATATAAAATTTTGTTTATTTACTGTCGATAGGCTCCAATTTCATAAATATCTTCGTAAATATTCATGCAAAACCATTGACAGTTATAACCGTATTGATTTTTATTTATGAGAAGGACACGTGTATAAGAAACTAACACACGTTATTGTAAAAGGCCAAACTGTAAATAGAATAATATAACCTTTGAGCTCACTCATTTATTTCTACACACAGAAGGCCACGCAAATTTCCTTTGATATTATCAGCGTTACAGGAATTTCGTTGGCGAATTAAATATAATATGAATGAATACCATAATGATAGATTATGGTTTCGTCGTATCATCATAAATATATTTTAATATGAACATTTTTAGAGCCCTTTTTGCGAATAGTGGTCTTTTTGCGTACCAATTCTTCAGACATTTTTTTTTATATTTCTGATTTATATACAACAAAAAGTAAAAAAAGAGCAATCAGTGCAACACTCTTCTATAAACAATGTTGTTGATAGAAGAGTATGCAGGGCAGACAGTAGCTGTGATACACGTAATCAGGATAAATATGGGGAGTGTCACATTTGCTGTCTCCTATTAAGTCAATTGGAGCTTGAATGTGGTCGACGATAAAAAAATAATCCAACATTTTACGTCTTTGTTAAGTGATACAAAAAGAAGCCTCCAAGGCCAATCCAAGGACATCGTTCGTTGAAGTCACTGAAAACTTTTTAGTAGATCAACATATTCCTAGACGGCGTTGCGTAGGGGCACAAATGACGACGTGACGTTTGTAAGTACGATCCCCACTCGAGGAAGTGAATTATTACTCCTTAATATTTTCATTTCTTTGCTCTGGCACCTAGCCCAATGCCTCGAAAAAAGCGGAAAACGGATTTTCTTAACTCTAGGTTTGTTCTGCCTATCCTGCTGTATGCGGAATACAGCGTGAAGCTGATTTAATTTAATTTTAACATGTTCCTAAAAACAGGGCGCTATAAGCGATGGAGACGACGAATGATTTAATCAAGAAATTGTTGTTATAGAAAGACTTTACTTGGAAATTTGCAAACCTGCGATGCTACCTGCTACTACTGTTGATTCAAAAATAGGAAACCTTCAATTACAAGTTACCGACGACAAACAAAAGAAAAGAAAAGAAAAACAAGGATATTTTAGTCTAAAGTATGTTGAAAAATAATAAAATAAAAAAATAAATATTATAATTAGAACTTTGACGTGATAAAAATATTTTATTTGATATCCTACACAATCATCAATCAACCATATACACGGTTCACACGAAATTATTCACGATAAAATAAAAAAGTAAATTTTTGTTGAGTATTTTATTTATCCACAATTAAATATAATATTTTTTAACAGTTTAGTGATTTCCGATACGATTTGTAAAAATTTAATTATATACTATATTTTATTTATTAAATTAAATTATATACTATATTATATACTATAATTTAATTATATACTATCTACAATATATATATATGTATTTTATACGTTTTGGATTTACACCCTAGATTGGGTTTTCAGACATTAGTTTCAGTAGTCTTTATAAAATTTTAACTCTTTTAAAGCGGTATAACAAAGCCGTACTTAAGAGAGCAGGTAAAGAGGTCGTTGTGTGTAAATGATATCTCTCAGGTCGACTCAGATTAATTGCTCAGTGAAAGTGTTGAAGTGTATTTAACCGGACTCGTGCTACGATACATATTCGATGTAGATATAGTTGGTTACTATTATATTATTTAATTTTACTCAATAATAAAAGACTTTATCTCTCTTTAAAAAAATAAATATCAGCTTCACATTGTATGCCGCACACAGCAGGGTAGGCACAGGGAACCTAGTGTTAAGACACTCCGTTCCCTATTTTCCGGCGTTTTCTTGAGGCATCGTGTCTTGAGTGGCGGTGCTCAACGTCCCGCTTTGCCTTGACGCAGAGTGAAATATAAAAAAACATAAATTTAAATAAACATTACATTTCCGCGAGTGGGGATCATACCCACAACCAATTACATTTACAAGTCACACACTTGTGCCTCTGTGTTAGAATTCTTAATTCTTAATAACAAACTTTTTAACTAGAACAAAGAAATTTTTTTTTATTTTAAATTTCGTTCAGTATAAAATCAGTTTCATGCTTTTCCCCGCGTAGCAAGGTAAGTAGAGAACAGCGATTTTAAGATAATAGGTAAAAACTTTAAAATAAAATAAATATATTTTATATTTTTTATTATCTCTGTATAAAATTTATAATATATATGAACAATAACAAGAAGTTTAAAATGGTTTAAAGTGTACAAATGATAAGTGATAGTATTGATGATTGCCAAGAAAATAATATTTTATGAAGGAATGGTCTAGCTTTTGGATAAAAAATTGTATAATCTTATAACATTTCATTTTTGCACATATATATATATCCTATTTAGAATTCGAAGACTATTAACTATAGGTATAACCGTTAACAATATGATCCATTTCCATCACTTGTACCATAAATAATCTATAATTTGAACTAGCAGTACTATTCTTAACCACTATCTGCACATAGTAATCTATCTACTCCACTGACACATGAATCACTATGCATCCAATTGACAAAGTAATTATCTGAAAATATTTCGTTATCTTTCTTACCGAGACCGAGCAAACTAATAAATAAACATATATAAACAAATGAATGTAAGCTTAATAATTTAATTATTCAATTAATAATTGTCTATTGTTTTGTAAAAGTCAATCAATTCCAATATTTTTCACGCTTTTGCCCCTGCGTCACGACGACCTCCTTCCTATACTGTTAATATAATTTCTATAACTTAGTCGTACAAAAAAATTGTAATATTTTCATTATTTATAAATTTAATATTACAAGCACACAATTCTTTCAGTAAAAGCACCAATTATAATCATATCGTTAGAGAGAGCAGCGCGCATCACCTGTGGTGCGACTTCGTCCTTTACCCGTAAAGTGAATTCACGCCGTGTTGGCGCAGGTAACGCGCCGCCCATAGCATTTAGAATCCTTGATCTTCCAGCAACATCCAAGGGTTTTCCCTCCGCACTATTAGCCAATACTTTTCGGACACAAATGGAACGACAAGCTTCTTTTTCCGCTTCGAATAATTCTCTTGTAGCAATTTCATAGGTACGTCTCTTATCTACACCGCCAATTGAGGAACTTGTGGTCGTAACCCCTTCAGATACAGCTTTTGCTGCACCTGCTCTTAAAATAGCTGGTAGCAATAGCTCTGCCACCGCGCCTATAGTACGTGATCGAAGAAAATGTAGTACTTGCTCAGCCTCTCGTGTTTCATCAAAGAGGCGTCTTTGTCGAGCTGCCGGTACAGGTCTCGCAACGTTCCAAGCCTCAACCCAAGGATTTCCAGGTAAAAGCATGCGATCTCCTAAAGAACCGCCGTCAGCTGGTTTCCAATCCCGAGGAGAATACCATCGTACAAAATCACATAATTCTGCTCCAGGGTTAGCAGCTTTAAAGGCTTCCATATCAGATAGTAGAGAAGCACTCATCATTTTTGCCCTTAGCTCAGATGCTCTTGCATCATCTCCTAATCTTACCATAAGCTCTGCATCTTCTTCTAACTGATCCTCTGTTTTAGGCGCCGGGTCCTATATAAAGATAAAAGTGTCTTTAGTAGTACTATCTTGAGTGTCTTTAGCTGATCCGACCAATGCACTGATCGAGTCGGATCGTTCGACGATCGTTCGTCAGATCAGTGCTTTCCTTTCACTAATAAACTGCTCATCACAAATAATAGCTAGTATACCAATGACTATGAGATAAAATCTTATTAAAGTTCAATTAAAATCAGTTAAATATAAAAAAACAGCTTCACACTTTATCCCGCATGTAGCAGGATAGGCAAAGGGACTCTAGTGTTAAGATAATCCGCTCCCCACTTTCCGCTGATTTTTGAAGGCATTGTGCGTTGAGTGGCGGAACTCAACGTCGCTCTTTTACCTCGACACCAGAGTGAAGAAATGAAATTTTAATATATTTCAATTCCACGAATCGAATCGAACCCACGAACTGTCGCATTTACAGTCACACTCTTGTCTCCTGCGCTACTTGAAAACAATTAAATAAATATGACATAATCTTTTACAAAATTACATATTCTATAAGAAAACGTTTTACTTTATTACAATTAATCAAGGATAAATAATGTTATTTTACTCAATATTTCAGCTACTATACCTGTGTGCGTGGAATATAAAGCGGAGCTCCATTTTTTAATGTTGCATCTTCAAGGCGGCTAAGACGTCCAACTGGCCTATCCCAGGGTAATTGGTCATCGGTTGCCTCATCGTCAGTACAGTCAAAAAATTCCTCATCAGACGAGTTCCCCAGAGCACTGGCTGATCCTTCTTGTGCTCTTTTAATACAACAATTCAGTAGTTGAAGTTTTTGATGCAGAAGACACGTTCGTGCATTCGGTGTACCATCTAACACTCTATAAAATATAAAATACACAATCTTTAAGTTTGATATGTATATTGTATAAACTCATAACTTGGCTCCAAATTTTTATCCAACTTTCTCTTCAAAATTTTAAAAAATACAAACACATGACCTCGAAAAAAAAAGATACTAAATCAGAAGAATGCGCGAATGATCTAACTTGTCGACAAGACATTTTCTCTTTTGGATACTCACGTTTAGCAATAAACGATAAGATGCATAGATTACTAACCACGACTAGCAGGGACAGTGCATTTTACTGTTTAATTTAGTATTATAGATTAAACAATGTGAAATATTGTTAAACTCTTTCTCATAACTTTTTCTAATTTGTTAGATTGTATGCCATGACCTACAATCCACGCGAAGTAACTTAAACGCGCGAACGCTTCGAGAACCGTTATCATATTGAATTACTAATATGAAGCGAGACCAGATAGCACGGGCAAACGTGAGTATAGCAACTTTTTCAAGATGCTTAATGTCTAATCGGTCGGTGAACCGTTTGTTTACCGGAGCCGGTGCGTCCACGGCAACTGTGTGTAGGTCAGGGAGTTGTAGTGGGGACCGCGCGCGGCAGTCCGCCGCCGACGAGAGCCGCGTGCGCATCATCTGCCAGCCATGGGCTAAACCGACCTTACCAGATTGACACCGTTACCAAAAGCCTCTAGCTCGAAAGTGACCTCTTTCCCACTGTTTTGAACTAAATATGTTGGACTCAAGTGTTTGATCAAAATCCTAGCGTGACAGTGATTGTAAAAAGTGGTCAGTTTCATAAAATATTCTGAAAAGTGCAAAGGATTTAACCACAAAATGGTAAGAACCAAGAAAAAAGATCTTTAAAAAATGTATTAAAGTATTAAATCGAAAATTATTCAATTTGTATAAAATTTTACTATTCATAACGTACGGAGAAACGACAAACTAAATATAATTTTTGTCATAACTTCCTAAGCCCTTTAATTTAGTGAAAGGCCTTCATAAGTTTTTATTCACATATTACATCAGTTAAAAAATATTTTAATAAATGTAGTTATTACAATACCCATCTTCAGTACTGACATGCATATTTTTTTCATCTCCATTATACATCTATCTTTTCAGTAGGTATAATTGAAAATATACTCTCAGAAAATAATAGTGAACACTTATTACATAAACAGGTCGTAGTGATAAAGCAAAACGGCGTCAGGTCGTAAACGGGACGTTACGGGTTACGGGTTCTCTTCTTAGTCGGGGGAATGAACTATTTTTATTTCCTCTCTCTGATAATAAGATCGGGTTTGAGTTCAGTTCAGAATCAATGTCTTAAAAATTGGGCGGTGATCAGAGGACGGAGTGTCACCGACACTATGTTCGCTCTGCAACTCTACCCTATAAGAGGGATACAGCGTCAAGCTAAAAAACTTACATAAAGTTTTATTCGGGGATATACAGTAAATGTAATGATCCTCAATAATTAGCAATTAAAAATGTCTTAATTTTTTGTCTCTAATAAAAATCACCCTAAGCTCTGCTTACAATTATTTGGTAGGTTATACGTAAATCAAACTGATATTAATATTATAAAAGAAAGCGTTGTCGACAAGAATGTTTATATAACGTTACCCTTAAAGTTTGATAATAATTGATTAAATGAAACAAAAAGCTTTTAACGTTTTGTATATTCATCGATTTTCCTCATTTATTAATTAATCAATAATTTCAAAGTATTTTTAAATATATTTTTATTTTATAAGAAAATATTATTACGTAGGTCTGATAAAAAAAATCATAAATCTAGTTATCCGTGTCATATAACATTATGTATACAGAAAGGTCTTTGCATAGTTTGTAAGTATAAAAATGTAGTCCACACAAATAAAACCAATTAAACTACAAAACAAAACTAATTGTCATAAAAACATATATTACGATTATTATATTTAGATGTTTTCCATTTTTTATTAGCAATATTTAGAAATATACTAAATGCACTACTAGAACGCTTGAAAGCTACAATTAGGATAATAATTATAGATTATCAAACATAAAAAGTGATATACCTTATACATAATCCTATTGCGGATTTTAATCTAAGCAGAATTACAATATAATCTAAGCTGCATTGTTGTTCTTAAGAAATGCGAAAAACATTACACTACTGGTCTTCTTAAGTAAAATATAATGTAACAGCCACTATCATATAAGAAAAGACTAAGATAATCTGGTATCGAAACTCAGTTTTCATCTTTCCACTGAAATTCGAAAGGAAACAACAATAATAATAATGGTCTTAAGAGTTAAAAACAATCCAAGTGTAATTTAGTTGGAAATTGACAACTAGTTCTACTTAATTTAACTTGGCCCTAATGGCTTATCACTTTGAAGTAGATCAGAGAAAATCATACAAGTT
>DWAN01001968.1:0-16259 GCA_018230445.1 Heliconius hewitsoni
GTAATGAGGCAAAGGCAAGTGCGGCGTTAAATTCCGCCACTTAAAACTCAATGCCAGTGAATTAGGATGTTTTGGATTTTTCAAGGTTTCTGAGGTTAACAGGTGCTTTGTTTACACTGCTGTGTGCGAGATGCAATGTGAAGCTAAAGAAGTATAGCTCGTAGCAGATTTAATAGGACTTGTAGCATTTGATGTTAAAAAAACGTGCTTTTATTTGTTTTTAAACTAATGTGACGGTTTCGGACCTCGTTATGTTATTTTCATCAATAGACCAGCTCGGTCATACGATACTATGGTATTGTCACTTAAGATACGTATAGCAGCCAAGTTTCATAATGAAACAATAACTACTATAGAGAAGTTAAATTCACTTTCTTAGATTTTATTATTTAATTACATTATACATTTTAATTATTGAAGCTTAAAATTCAGAACTAATTATAATTACAGATCCAAGTCAAATTGAGTGTTATCTTCTAGAACAGTTTCTTCGCTTCGTACAAATTAGTAGCAACCTTGAAAACTAGCGGTAATCTTCTATAAGGAGGGTGGATTTAAATTTGTGGGCAGTATCACGCCCTAGCCTTTTTTTATTCTATAGCTAGAGAATATTTTACTGTGTCTAAGACATTATTTTTTAATTCAGATTCACACTCGCATATAAGAGGGTAAAGCTGAGAGAACCAGGTGTCAAGACATTTCGCTAATTGTTGACGAAGACAGATTTCAGTAGGTCATTGACGTGTTATCTGTATTTGTTATTTTTTTTTGATATTGTACGTCGAACGTGTGTATAACATAAGTGATCAAAGAATCTCTGATCACTATGGCTGAACAGCGTACAAGAGTTTTCATTATGGTTAAATTTGACGTCGTCCAACGTGGTTGGCGAAGACTTTCAAAGGTTCGAGAAGAAAGTCTTCAAATTACGTTAGTTCCCTCAAGTTCGTGTGGCTTTCTCCAAAACCAGTACAGCGATCTCGCTTCCCGCCCCTTCTTCCCTGGTCTAGTGAAATACCTTATGTATTACGGCCCCGCTGTACTCATGATATGGGAAGGGTTGTAAATTAATATCCACCCTAATTGAAAAATAGAACTCAACGCCGCACTTTGTATTACAAGAGTGAAAACTGAAATTAATTCTTTTCCCGAGTATTATAGCCAAAAACGGCTCTCCTGAGCCTCAAAAATGTAGAGATAATTAAGACGTAATTAAACTCCGTTTATTATATAAGTAAGATGTGACTAAAGTTTGTAACATTTTGTGTCTGGATTTCTTTAATATTACAGAAATTTCTTTAAAGAAAATTTGTTACTCATTTTGTTGCATTATTATAATTTTTTTAGTTACTTATTTGGTTTGTTATTGTGCAATCCTTTACAAAGCCGAATTAAACTTTTTTCATTGTCAAAGTTAGCGCTTAAACTATAGCTATAGTGAAATATGTAGAAGAAATAATAGAATATGTTTTGTTTAGATTTGTTAATATATATATATAAGTAAGCTTTTTAAATTTTAATAAAATATATTTTATTCATTTAAATGAGTACCACGCTGGTGGAGAGTGGAAAAGAGAGTGCCTTGACACTAGGTTATGCCTACTGCAATATATGGAATATAGCTAGAAGCTAAAAACTAAAAGTTTACTGTTATTTAACTAGCAAATCTCAAAAACTTTTGTTTTGAATAGTCCCTTTGTAAAGGAAGACAATATTAATCACATAAATATTTTCAACGTATCCTAGTCCCAACAACTGTTATTTCTATTTGACGACGAAAGCGAAACCGCCAGCAAAAGCTAGTATAAAAATCGAACTGACGACCTTCAGCCTAACAAGCTGGCACAATTCCAGACGTATTTTAGTTTTAAATCGTTTAATACTGTTTGAATGCTCTAGCTTCATACAAGCTATTATCTTGTCATGCCATTGACGGTACATGCTACGATAATTGGATGGTTGAACGCGATCATTTGTAAAATTAGGTTACGATAGGTATTCCGCGAGCCCCACATAACCCGCTCGAGTCCCAACTCGGGCTGGTCTCTGTAAAGGATGTCCTCATGAAAAAAAAAGGTAATCTTTTTTTACTTCACGCTGTATTGCGCATTCTGGAAGGTAGAGAGAGAGAAACTAACTATTAAGTTACTTAGTCGTAGTTAGAGGTGTCGTGGCGCAGGGCATACGTGTGCGACTATAAAAGCGACGGTTATCGGTTCGACACTCCTCGGAGGGCCTCCTTCCCACTAGAGGGAATGAAATATTATTTTTTTCATTTTGCTTGCTCTGGTACTGAGGTAAAGCACGGCTTTGAGTTCCGTCACTCAGCAGTCAACGCAGGTTCGCCAAAGCCAAATTATATAAAATCTGATGTATTAGCTATTATTATGAAGTTAAATGTTATTGTAAAGTTTCATCAAAATTCGTTCAGTATTTTTTACATGTTTGTAGAGCAAACATTGGAACATCTCACCTTACAAACTTCCACATTTATAAAATTATTAGGACGAAATCGCTTAAAATAGTAACAAATTCTATCGTATAACCATAAAATTAGCCACTAATTGTAATTGCCGTCTAATTACATATTTTATTGGACACGTTCGCTTACAATTGATTTAACAATGTTAAATTGTACAATTTTTATTTGAATTGTTTCAATATAAAAGCTTAGTATTTTTTTTGAAAATGTACCGGTACTACAGTTACTACGGTTTCCAAGAGGCGTGGGTTCGAATCCCAGCTGCGTTCAAGTTTTATTCAGCTACACGCTGTATCTCTCATGTAGCAGGGTAGGCAGAGTGTAAAAAAATCGTTTTATAAAAAGAAAATCCTTCATTAGTGTGGAATACACTTTAAAGATGTAAAAAAATAAAAAGATAACATTAGTTTGAAGGATTTAAGCGTACATTTCTATATAACAACCTTCTTTAATCTAAATAAAAAATAAAGTGTAGACTTTAGTCTACACTTTATTTTTAGAAAAAAAGCAGAGCCAAAAAAGTAGAAATTTTTTGTAAAATAAATCGAGGGATTAATAGTGAGAAATATTAAAAAACCCAGCTCAAGTCACTTTCATCTTCTAATGTAATAAATTAATCTATAATTATAAATATGTATATAAAAGTATGTACTTTCTTATGAAAATATATATACAGAAACATATGTATATAAAACTGGGTCAGACGTGACACAGGGCTACAAGCGCGGCAAGTTCTGGCTGGTGACAAGGCTAAACACGGGGTTGTGTTCCACCACGCAACACGCAAGATCTCCTGAGATTGGCGGAATGTAACGAGGTGGTGGAAGTGAACTAATGGGAACGGAGTTCTTAACTTAACGCTAGGTTCCCTGGCTTCCTCGTTCCCAGGCTTCCTCTTGCATCTTTGTAATTGAGCATAGAGTTGGGAACTAGATTTCCTTTACCTTCTCTTCTACATGCGGGGTAAAGTGTGAAGGTAAAAAATTATCTAAAAGTTTGAGTAAGCTTTACCCTATATTGCCTTTTCACAGTTTTGTCATGCTGAGCTTTCTATATCCCTTAGGTTTATGTGACAGTTTATATGTCATAAACCGTTTATATGTTTGTTCGCTGTTAACTCGAAAACGCGTTTATTACGTTTAGTATTTGTACGCGGGAAATAAGATTTGTGAAATTGTATCGAGTATATATGAGCTTGGAGAAATCGTCGTAGTTATGTCGTTAGACAATAATTATATTTTATATGACAATTAAGACAAAAAATGTTACTCGATAAGAATGTAAGGTTTTATACTGTGGACTTGAAGAACAGGTTCAACCCCTGTTGTGTTCATTTATTTTATGTTTCCAATATTTTTTTTCTTCACATTATACACAAATATTAAAATATTTTTATCATTTTTAAAATGTTAATCCAAATTTAGTAAAGAAAAATATATACGTGGGTTCACATACCGTTGCGTTTTAATTTTTACACGTTTTATTTATACGTTTCCTAAAAAACTTTACGTATGTATATTCATTTTCCTTTAAACAAAAACAAATTCAATTCATAAAAATTGGATAAAATATTTTTTTTTCTTTTAAAATTCATTATTTTGCAACCAACAGAAAATCACTGTGCTCTTTACTTGTCACTCAATAAACACAAATGTACACGCAAGCGTAAAGTATTAGCTATAATTGCTGCAAGATTGATTACCGGCCTCAGGTTATCCGGGAAATGGAATAAGAAATAAAAACAAAAGGTCCCACGCTGTATAACGTACGAGTATACAGCAGAATAGATAAAGATAACCTGTCCCAACATTGCCCAATAATAAAATAAAAACATTCTCTATTTTAATTATTGTTTTTATTTCAAGATTCACAAATTTTAATAATATATTTTAAATGCAGACTGTTTATTAATTAATAAAATAAAAAAGCTTCATCTCTATCACACATCGTTCATCAGGTTAGGATTAGGACTCCGTTGCCCATATTAAGCCACGAAACGCGCCGCATTGTCTAAGCTACTCCACCAAGTTGGAATCGAACACACTACCGTCGAATTTAAAGTCAGACGACAACCTCAAATGTGTACTAAAGAATACTTATAAAGTAAATAACTACGCATCACGTCAGTATAGATGATTCAATTACAATGTAACGTGTTGTGTTCATACGAAACTTTTGATATTGAAAACCCGAATCGCAGCTTGTTTGTTTTTGTTACCAGGGACTCAATTAAAAACACAGGTCTACCTCCAAAATGTTTATTTCATATTAATGTTCTATGGATGCTCTAAAGAATTTTTCCTTCTATTCATTTCATTTCCTCCGAGTGAAAATCTAACCCACAACCGCCGCATTCACAACAAGACGCTGTATCGGTTGGCAACGACGGTTTCAAATTTTAACTTGTATGTAAGGTAAAATTATTTTCTCGGCAAACATTTTCTCACTGAGAATAAGTTAGATAACACTGAAAATGTCTTTTAAGCTGAAATAAATCTAGATAAAAAGTGTCTTCGCCTTTTCTTGAAAATCTAAAAACAAGCGTTATTGTAACCAAAACGATTGCGTTTTTTTATACAATTCTCAGATTGAAAGTCTCGGTCAAAGTCTCAGCCGTAAATTGCTATTACCATATTTTGTAGTGTATATTTTTTCAATTCAATTAAAAAAAGGAATCTAAATATGAGACAGTTTTGGGTTCGATTCCCATTCTAGGAAATGAGAAATATATGCCACTAAACGCAAAGCAAACTGTCAAAAATGCGAAGGAAATTAAGGAACTCTGCTCACCCCGCTATATGTGAAAGACAGTGAAGGTAAAAAATTTTACTAAATGTGATGTTGTTGGATATGAAAAATATTTGGGTATAACGATTAAATTAGGATATCAAGCCTGTACCTTAAATTTCGTATGTATGTGTCTAGAAATTTCTTGGAAACTTTAAGTCTTCTAAACAGGCTTTTTAACTAGATCAAGTATTGCTTTATGTTATAAGATTTAAGGTGTCATTTTATTTTGAAGGTGTGCCAAGTTCGTCTTAGTGGTTCTGCAATAGGTGTTTCTGCAACTTTTCTATGTAAATAAGAAAATTAATTTTAAAAGTAGGTTTTTAACTCAATCGAAAAAACTTCATTTTATTTAATATTTTCTAACTTATAGTAATAAATACAAAACTCTTCTGTTATTGAATGTCTGACTCACAACACAAACCAATAACTCTGCAACGTGGCGGGTTTCTTTGGGAGTATAAAAAAAGAGGCTTTCTTGAAATTCCTAAAGGAACTGTGAAGAATTGGGTTCGTAGTTTTGATAGTTCTGCACTTTTAGCAGTTTTAGTTTTTTTAGATAGAATATTAAAACAGTAATCACGTTGTATAAGAAAAACAACAATTTGTATAATCATCTAATTTTCACCAAATTCTCTCCCCTTATTTACTCACCTGAATTTCTAAACATTTCTTGTAAAGTTCTTGATAAATCATGTTGAAAATATTAAAAATAACACTACAACACAGAATCAGAGAAATAGTCTTTTCAAACAGCTTTTGTGTCTATTCTAAGGTTAGAAAGAAAAGACTGGAAAGACTTAAACGTAGCCCCAGAAGACCAAACGTAAACTGACGTAATAACATTTTGTCGTAGAGCCTATTCATCTAGAATCGCCTTCACAGGTGGTCGAAGCTTTCATCAATATTGCGCTTTACAGTCCACTGCCTATAGAAATGCGAATGAATTAATTTGAAATACTGTTTTAGAATAGCTGGTCTGTTTCAAAGGGATTTTTTTTATGTTTTTTGTGATTTCCGAGAATCTGGGGCAACATACTGGCATAGTGAAGTTGTTTGATAGCTTATTATAATTATTTGTTATAAAACAATTTGTATCTCCTAAGATTATAGTCAATATTTTTTTTTAAATCTCTAATAATTTTATGTGGTGTAGCTTAATACAACTTTAAAACATCGTATTTTCAATCCTTTGTCAAATGTCTCACGACGACTCCATCGTTAGCAAAGAACACTTAACGCTGATGCTGCAACTGTTTTTAATAATATATCTTAACTTTACTATGTAGATTTTTTTATTTTACCATAAATCATTTCATTCCCTACGCCATGTCAAATTTCGAGACATTAAGTTTTACTATGTAGAACGCAATGTCGCAGAAGGAATTTTAAAATATTATGTGTTGAGTGGCGGAAGACATCAAAGCGCTTTGTCTACAAAAGCGGGAAAAAAATATATTAAAATAATAATTATCCCACAAGTTTCTCCGTCAACCGCTTCCCTTTTTAAGTAAATACAAAATTCTCCGAAGAAAAATTTTGCAAAATTCCACATTCATTGTGAAGGAATGTAAGACTCATTAAAAATTAAATTGCGTGAATACAGCCGCGTGTTAAAAGTGAAATATCGTCCATTTAAAAGTTTAAACGATACCGTCCCACAAAACACGCTGACCCCATTGATAGTGTAACGTATACAAAATGTGTTAATAGTTGCTTGCTGCGGGAATCATTTACATTTTAACCCTTTTTAGGACAATTTTGTGGGGTTTAAATTAGCTTTATAGACTTACTAGTTTTTGCCTGCGGTTTTGTCTGACAGTATGACACGTACTAGGTGCCTGAAGTAACTGACGGCAGACAAAATGGGTTAAAAAATCATCAACGTGATGATGTAGCATATATATGGCCTTCCTCGACAATACGACTATTCAACACAAAATATTTTTTCTATTCGTATCTTTAGTTCCTAAGATTAGCGCATGCAAACAAATAAACTCGTTAGCTTTATTATATTAGTTTTATTATAGTATGCCCTATATTATAGTGGTATGGTATAATGGCAGAAGAAGGGGGAAATTAAATGAATAGATTAATCATGGCGCGATTGTGTAATGTTCTCAGTAGATAGAGTTTGATAACAGACACTCCGTTCCTTGCGTGCAGTCCCATTTTTTTATGATGAGTGTTAAGTGGCGGAACTCAACGCCACGCTTTGTCTTCTCACCAGAGGAAACGAAAAGAAAATAATCCATCCCCTCAAATTGGAAGCGAACTCACAACTGCCCCGTTTACAATCAGGCTGTCCTCAATTCAGCTGAAAATACATTTAACGAAACTAAAATCTTACCTCAATTTCAAAAAATTTAAAGCCTTTAAGCCAAAATGACAAAGTACCCAATATCACGCAAAGTACGGAACAAATAAACAATGAAAATTATAATTCTTTTCCTATTTTAACTTATATTAGCTTTATTTCAATCACGGTTTTGTCACGGAACAGACGGCGCGGCGTTTATAGACCGTTTATTAGATTTTCGCGTTAAACTGTAATGGTTTAATTATATTTTTTTATGTTTCCTTTTTATTTACGAAACAGGAAATTAAGAAAATAAAGTTTCACGCTCCATCTGGTGTTCCTGCAGTACATTGTATTGTCAGCAGTTTAGTGTTTAGTCAAATCCTATTCGACTCACCGCCCAATTTTCGAGACATTGTGTTTGAGACATTGAGTGGCGGAGCTCAACGCCGCGCTTTATTGTCACTAAGTCGGTGAGTCGTTTTGCACCAAAGGCAAAATTGTGGACAAATTTACCAACATACATAAGACCACAGTTTCAGTCTGGCAAGGCAAAAGGCGGGGTTGGGTTTCGTTATCCAAACTCTAAAATTCTCTGAAGGAGCGGAATGAAATGCTTTAACCCTTTGCCTAGTAATAAGATATTTGATTCTTACGATTTTTGCACTATTTAATATTAAAACTCGTAAACTGGATTAATCGTGTATATTATTGGAAACCCGACATTTCAACCACTTTTCAGTAGTTCGTATTCACTTTTGTCTATCTACACCACTTAATGTGGGAGTAAAACGCCTGATGTAATTCAATGGCAACAACATTTTCATACAAATGTATAATGTAATATGGTAATAAAAATGTAATCGAGGCTACTCAATTGAGAAGTATTTGCTTTTGTATTCCAACAGGGAAGGCAGACGGAAATCAATATTAAGACACTCCGCCCTCACTTGTCCCATTATATTACACGCCATCTTAATATAACATTTAAATCCAAAAGAATATGATTCGATATGACTTTAGATTCAGATAAGATGTGGACAAACGAACATGCACTTACGAAATATTAGCACATGTACTTGAAAGCCTATAAAGATGAAAAAAAAAATTATGAAATATTTACTTAAATTTATATTTCCATTTCTTCGCTCTGGTGTCGAAACTAAGCGCGGCGTTGAGTTCTGCCCCTCAACACGCAATGCCTCCAGAATTCGGCAGAAAGTGGGAAACAGAGTGTCTCAACACTAGGTTCCCTCTGCCTACCCTGCTGTGTGAAGCTGATTTCATTTGATTTTTTTATAAAGTGAAAAAAAAAAATTTTTTTAAGTCGGTTATAATAAATACATATATAAATAGGTATATATAAGCTAAGTCCAAGGAAAAATACGGGAAAATAGGCCTCATTATCTGGCAATTAAGCATCGTTCAGATTCATTCTCAATTGGGTGAGTAGGAAAAGTTTAGTAAATCTTATACATATAAATTCACTTTGGCCTTATTATTTTTAAATTATACAACGCTTTTACAAATCAAATTGAATTTTTATTTAGTCACCAGTGGTGGCACAGCGGGTAAGGTGGTAACAAAAAGCGCGCAACTGTAAATGTGTCAGGTTATGGGTTCGATTCACCGATTAAATTCAGATTTTCTCGCTCTAGTATCGAGGCAATATGCGACAGAGTTTCAGAGTTTGTGCGAATGTGTTAATGGTAACGGTGTGTCTTAACAACTGGTTCCTAGGTTACCTTTGCCTACCCAGCTGTGTGCTATAAAAATGGCGTGAAGCTATAAAAATAATAATTTTTTTGTTTTAAATAAACTTCATTGTGGGACAGTGGTAGTGATTAGAGGTTTCTGTTATTCTGTTGATCATTATGAATCTCAAAACATTTTTTCATTTCATAACATCATCAAAACTTCGTTTACGTGAGATATAAAATGTAAAATCCTTTTTTTTCCGATTTGTTCCCGTAGGAATTTAGGTAATTATTTCTAAGTGCTCCCCTACCCTCCCCAAGGACTCTCTCTACATGCTAATTTTTTAACGTTCTGTACCACGTAGTTTCTTCTGTATATCGTCGGTTAGTCACTCAGTAACGGAAGTGTTTTTTATATATACATATAATGTAAAAAAAAATAATGAAATCAGCTTCACGCTGTATCCTGCCCACAGCAGAGTAGGCAGAGAGAACCTAGTGTTAAGTCACTCCGTTCCCCACTTTCCGCCGAGTTCTGGAGGCATTGCGTATCGGAACTCAATGCCGCACTTTGCCTCGACACCAGAGCCAAAAAATAAAAATATAAATGTAAATAAATATTTCATTTCCTCGAATGGGGATCGAATCCATAACCAGTACAGTCACACTTTGTGCCCCTGCGCCACAACTGGCCTCTATATATCATCAAATATAATATCTATAAACTGAATACAATGTTAATGTTTTGTATAAATAACTTTTTCTTACTCTTATCTGTAATATGCCATAGTAAGTATACTATGGCAACATTGTTTTTCACCTGTATACAATGTTTGTAAGCAACATTGTATACAGGTGATTATATATATATTACAAGAGAATATATTATAGGTGGTGGTAATTTTTATTGAGATTTTTTTTGCGTCACGCTGTATTCCGCACACAGCAGGTTAGGATTTAATGTTAAGATACTCGTGGCGTGGCGCGAAACTTAACTTAAAACGCCACGCTCCGCCTTGACACCAGAGCGAGGAATATGGAAATATTAAATATTTCATTTCCTCGAGTGGGACTCAAACCCACACTTTGCGCCCCTGCGTCACGATTTCTTCTTTTGAAATAATTTAGCTATATTTTGCTGGAGCCCCCTAATCCTATACTTGTGGTCGCAAATCTCAGCCCCTTCCGTTCTTAATAGTATAAGTATAAAATAATTTTAAAATATAAATATTTAAAAATGTCACCTTACAGGAGACGCCCTTGAAACTTTGTAGAATCTCTACATTGTCACCGACCGATATTCGACATAATAACAACATTTCGAACTGGTCCACCTACAAAGTGACATAAACGCTAGATGATCTCATAGGTCATATACAGACACGCCTTGGTGCATGGTGTGTATAATTAAAATTAGCTCGAAACCATTAAAAATACATAATTTTAAATCAGCTTATATGTACATATATTTTCTGGGAATGTTCATTGTAAGCCAGTCAGGGCGTATAGGCTGAAAACGCGACAAGTTATAGGTTCGATTCCCACGCGAGGAGACTGATATTGTTAGGTGTTCGATTCCCTTTCGGGGAAATAAAAGTGGCAAAATGTAGCAGAACTCAACGCCACACTTTGCCTCGTTATCAGAGCGAGGAAAGAAAATATTATATATAGGAAAGTGGGAAGCAGAAGTATCTTAATGGAAAAGGAGTGTCTGAATAAAAGCATTAATATATAATTATTTCTATTCCTCGACAGGGAATTGAAGCCGTGTGAGCTGAATATCGTGAACAACCTGCGACAGAATATCCTGAGCAAAAGAACCCTTCCCATGTTAGAAGAGTATCGATACCCACCACCACCGTCCTCATACTTATAAAAGCTGTGAGAAGCATATGTAAAAGAAGTGAGTTTGTTCCATGTTGTTATTATTATGTTATTGTTTAACTTTGTGTAATAGAAAGTAATGTTAGTTTAATTATATTTGATTGTGTATTTACATTTATTCACTCAGAAATATTGTTTACGTAACGTAAGTCAACTTTTTAATAAACTGCTTGTGGACTACAAGCAGTTTATTAAAGTCCTGAATTATCTCTTTTTTACACTTCTGATTCCTAGAATAAGTAAGATAAGAAAGATATTTTGAACATTTTTTTAAATATTTTCTTGTAAAAGTATCACCATAACGCAAAATTTTATTTTAAGACCTACCCACGAATTTACACGCCACGAACTACCCGCAACACCTTAATTGTCACGGAGTAAATTAGCTTGCATAAGGAAAGGATTTAAGCACATTAAGGTTAAATTTAGTTTAATCTTAAGAAATCAAAACTTTCTTAATCGGGTCAGAAAAATAGAAACGGAGTGTCCTTACACTAAGCCCTCTCTTTGCCCACCCTATTATGAGAGTTATAGCGTAAATTTGAAAAAAATATGATGTACACACACATCACTTTTAACAGGGTAATTAAGAATATTTCTTTTACTTCACTGTAGCTTTTCGCGGTATCTCGTATAAATAGATATAGAAGGGTAGGCAGAGGGAACCTAGTGTTATGATACTCCTTTCCTCACGGACCTTTTTATTTTCGAGACATTGCGTATTTAATGGCGAAGGCGAATTTCACCAAAGCGAGGAAATGAAAGTAATTTTTTCACTCGAGTGAGAATCGAACCCACAACCGTCCCTATTACAGTCAGAAGTTGCGCCACCTACGCCTCAATTCATACTATTATTTTTGCTTATTGAAATTAAGCTAGATAATATTTGATAGAAAATAATATATATATATATATATCCAACTTAAAAAAAATCATTTCAAGTAACATAGAAATTGCATTAACCAGAGCGAATGCACTCTACACATCTAATTGATCTCACGTCAGTCCTCCAATTACTGTTATTGAATTTGTTCGGCCGAACGTGTTGTGGGGAACGTTGCACTAACAGCCAACTACTGTTATAATGTATCGACTGCCTCGTTATTTTAAATCATTATTGGTTGAATACTCGTATGTCGAAGGTTACAGGTTCTCTTCTAATTTTAGGGTTAAATGGAAGAATTGGTAAATGATATTGAAATAAAACTCTGAATTTATAAACAAAATGAGGAGAATCCCTCAATTTTATATTCCGCGAAAATCCACGGCAGTACCGGAGGCAACTGAAAAATCATTGGCGATATTTTGATATAACAATTGTGTCAACTGACAGACAAATGCAACCTCAGTCAATCACCACATGTGAGCACGAACTACTGTGAAGTGTACGAAACGTCAGATTTACAAAAATGTATAAGACTAAAATATGCACCATTTCTGTGGTCAAAGAGTTCCATTTGAAATTGGTAGATTGAGTGAGTTCTTGTGATGGTAAAGATGGAGTAATGCCATAATATGAAGAACAACTCGAAGCAATTTATGCAGAAGTAGGAGAAGTTTACACTCAAAACTGGCTGATATGATTTTGTTTGCATTTTAATCAAACTCATGTCCATTTAAGCACATGGAAACACCCATGTCCTTATATGGAAATATTTCTAAAATACTTTGTAATTTCTGTTCAGTTTATGATAACTATCGAAGGTAAGAAGACAAGTTTTAATCCCATTTCATATTCAGTTTACAGAATTGCCGAGATTCGTAAGACTTGTTCTCCCAAAGCGTATTACGATGGGTCAAAGTTATTAAGAACTAGTTGCTCTTGCAAGTTCATTTGCCAGGACTTTAAGATTATCCTTGCCATTTACTATACATTTTGGATAATTCCTTTTACAAAACTGCTAAACTCAACTACTCAAGCACTCCTACTAGACTACGGTACGTTGAGTAGCGAAGCTCAACGCCGCACTTTATTAACTAGGGCGTGGAAATGAAAATTCAAAACACAACCTAAATAAACTTTGTTCCTAATTCCAAATGAGCAAAGTTATCCTGATTATCGCGTTGACACAATTTTAACGTTTATTCTATAAATATAGTATTAGTTTCTTCCAGTTGTAGTTATATTAATTTAAAAGTTAGTTTGACCTCACTCGCTTTGTGACTGTGCTAAACAATTTGTGCCAAGCTTCCGTGTATATAATTTTATTTTAAAATGCACAAATGTATTATGTCCTTACAGTGAATTATTATGATTTGCTTAAGGAGATGTATTCTAATTTGATAGAAGAATTGGTGTCTTCGCTCTCTGTTTTCTATTAGTTTTTAATATGAATTAACAGATCAATCTGTAACATTACATAAATTAAATGGAAGAAACTGAATTTGACATACTCACTTGTCTAACGCCATGTAACTTAGAAATAATAGGTTGTTTATTTAACAATAATTAAATAATATGGTGTCATCGAGCCGGTCTGATGATGGAGCCATGACTTCAATATTGACACTGCTTAGAAGTAACTAGTAAACAACTATATTTATTCCTGCTGCGCTTACTTCCACCGTTTCTTTGTTACAGTGGAGGATAGAATGTCATAACAGTGGGTTCTCTGTACCTATAGATTGAAAGAAATGGAAATATATGTAAATTTAGATGAATATTTAATTTTCTCGAGTGAGGATTGAACTCACAATCAGTCACGTTTACAGTCACACTGCGCTCATGCTCCATGATTAACATTTTCTTAAATTTAAGCATTACTTTAAATAAATACAAGGAATACAACTAGTTCTATAGACAATTATAGCTGAGACGTAATAGCGATGCTAATGATGTACTAGCGGGAACGACTTTGAACTTGTTGACAGTTAATAAATAATTGAAGTGTTAATTATTGAGATTGCTTGAAATGTCTTGTGGAGTAAATTGTATTTTTTAACCGACTTCTGTAAGAAAAGGTGGTTATCAATTCGACTTTATATTTTTTATGTTTAAAGAATTTTATTCTCAAAAATGTTTAATTTTTGTTACCTCAGAACTTTTGACTGGATGAACCGATTTTGATTATTTTTTTATTTGAAAGCTAGAGCTTCCTGTGTGGTCCCAATTTTTTTGGTCCATTTTTAAATAAATAATCAGAAAATCACGTAAGACTTAAATTTGCATTAGGTATGTGCAACATATGTGTGTTAACACAATAACCGATTCTGATGATTCTTTTTTTATATTCTGTATTTTTATATTCTTACACATTATTGAATGTGACAGTGACTGACTAGTGTGGGTTCGACGTCAATTCAAGAAAATAAAAATAATATTTCATTGCTCTAATAGACAAAGTTTGGCGGTGAGTCAGTCACCACTTAACAGATGAAGCGGAGTGTTTTAACATATTTTCTCTGCTTGCTGTTTCGTAGGTAACCATCTCAGGTACAGAACAATGCTAAAAAATCTATCGTTCGTAGTTTGTATCCACTGAAAAAACTAATCCAACGATTGACTTTAAAAAAAAAACATTTTTTTCTTATTGTTTATTGTGTTACTTACAATATGATTATTTTTGTTCAATTATCCGGATTCGGGTTCATTAAAAAAGTTACTATTACGTTAGTTGTCCTTGTTCCTTATGTAATACTCGAACTGTAGCGAGAAGCGATAACCCCGAGGTCTGACCGTCATCTACTAAGTCCAAGGTAAACGAACAAATAAACAAATACATATATATATTATTAATAAATAAAAATTTTTTTAGAGGGAACCTAGTGTTAAGACACTCCGTTCTTCATTTTCTGCCGAATTCTGGAGGCATTGCATGTTGAGTTATATTTCATTTCCTCGAGTGGGGGTCAAACCCACAACCAGTCACTTTTACAGTCACATTTTTTGCCCTTGCGCCACAACTGGCCTCATAAATTATTAATAAAAATGCATATTATCATTTTTAAAATAATAAATATTATTTTAAGCGGTCGTGGCGCAGTAGGATAGTTTCGAATTGTAAACACAATGATCTTGGGTTAGATCGTAATTGGGATAATGATTATGTAAAAATTTTCCCGCTATGGTACATCAAGCGCAGAGTTGAATTTCGCTACTCAAAACGAAAAACTATGTATTGAAAATTGAGTGGAAATTGAGAAACGGAGTGTCTTAACACTAGGTTCCGTGTTGACTCTGCTATAAGAGTGAGATAAGCTTCTATATTTAAAAATATTAATAGAAACCATCTTTTAAAATGTATTTCAGCGTCATCTTGAAATGGCTTGCAGGCTCGATTCAGGTAGAGGTTCGCGTTTTTGTTAATGGCAGACAAAGTTAGCTTTACTATTTATACTGTATACACATGAAATACATATAAAATTGTAACTAATCGCTGTCTATACATTGAATATATGAGAAAATCTATTATTGGGCCCATTTATCTATTTAATAAAAAAAATTTAAAGATCATTGTGCTTATTTAAAAAACGTATAATAATTTGAACGTAGCGAAGCTCAAACCCGTGCCTCCTGGAAACCGACCAGCTGGTCTGACTACTAAACCATACGTTCTCATCAAACTACGTCGTAATGTTTATACGCTTCTCACAACTTATTAATGTCTGGCAAGAGACTCGACAGATCGCTGCGTTCAAACTATTTAACATTTTCTAAATAAGTATTTTCTTTCATAACACTTTAAAAATATTAGAAAAAAAAAAATTCTGTTTGTTTGTCTTAGAAACGGCTAAGTTAATTTTAATTTAGATTTCACTGTCGTATTTTCCCTTAAGCATTTAGTGTTTGTTTTATTCTAATCGGTTCAATTATAAGAAAGTCATATCAATGTAAATTTTTGTTCAACCAAATTGCAACAAAACAATTGTTTTACTGAATTTTCTGAACTATTTGTTTTCACACGAAACTAATTTGGATTAGTAAATAAATAATTGTGTAGTTCAAGCGGGCGAAGTCGCCAACAAGTCGTTAGTAGATGTACCTTCAATAAAAAGACATTTAAAAGCAAAGTGATTTTTTCGTTTGAACTAAATATAAAAATCAGCTTCACGCTGTATCCCGCACACAGCAGGGTAAGCAGAGGGAACCAAGTGTTAAGACACTCCGTTC
>DWAN01001969.1:0-16256 GCA_018230445.1 Heliconius hewitsoni
CGATACCTACCCTGTTATATGCGTTACAAAGTAAAATATCACTAAGTTATTATTTAGTCTATACACTATATATTTTCAAATAATACAATTTTATAGCGAAGTCCAACAAATATAACGCAAGCATAGCTCCACTAAAGCAAAGGAGAGGGAACGCTATAAGAAGATTATCAGGGTAACTTAATGTATAAAACTGTCATCGAGATCGTAAACTACTATGTTGCTGAAAATTCCGCTCGCTTTGAATACGTTAAGATAGCTTTTACGATATATTATAACAGTTACGACGGTGGTGGCATATCGGATATGATAGAAGATTTATAAGATGTGGATACGAGTTCGATTTCCAGGTCTAGTTATATACATATTTGTAGGAAAGGTATAATGTTTTCCTCGTTCTGGCACTGAGGCAAATAAAACCGCGGCGTAGAGTTCCGCCGCTCAACACGTACTGTCTCAAAGTGGTGAAGCTGAAGACCTTGCGCAGAATACAACACATAGCAGACTAGGCGGTGAAGCTAAAAAAAGGCTTAGTACAACCTTAGATCTATAGTGTTTAGAGCCGGCAGTGGAACCTTTAAGTTCATTTATTGATATAAAAAATTTTGCAAAAATCTATATGAATAAAGAATAATTTCAATTTTAATAAAAATAATTAAGACAAAGTACGGCGCTGTACGCCAAAATTCAAGACGTAATATTTAGAAATAGAATATAAAATGAAAAAAAGAGCGTCGCAGCACTAATTGCAGTGCCTATTGTGGTATACTCGTATACAAAATCATTACGTTGATTTTATCGCACTACGTGGAATTTAATTAAATTTGAATCATAAATTTTGAATCATAAAAGAGATGCAATATAAAATGTTATCTCCTTTCCAATGGCGGCTACAAAACTAATCAAAAATTAAAATAAAATATCTTGATGCTCTCGTCTGTGAAGTGCGCAGTTTTAGACACAATAAAATGGACAGATTAAGTTGATTGGATTTTTAAAATACATCCAAATATCCGTTGTTGATAATTGTCAATGTTTAAGTGAAATGACTGAAGTACTACTTTACGCAATTAATTTAGCAATATTTTTTTCTTTCTATCAAAATATTTGGAATATACTTATTTAGTAAACGTATAAAAATTAAACGTTGCAGGACTCGAACCCGCGCTTGACCTGTAGGTGCTCTAACCACTAAGGCATACGTTCAGAGTGGCCAGAGCGCCTGGTTGATTTCCAGCAGGCGCAAGTAAAAAAATAAGGTAAAGAAGTGCTCGCATCTTTTGATGCGTAGATTTAAAATCAACGCAATCAAAAGATACGAGAACTTATCAATCGTTCTTGATATTTTTTTATTAAATACGTGAAATATTTTTATTAAAACTTGTGGTACTTTTATGTGATTTACATTTATGAAATTTGGCAAAAAATTCAAACTTACAATAGAAATAAAGGAAAAATTTCGAGAAACACATACATGTACATATATAATAGAAGAAAAATCTTTACAAACGTCTATTTAAAGTTCATTTCATACAAAATGAGTACTTACATTCGCAAATTTGAGTTTGTCACTTTTTCCAAGTTATGTTCCCGTTTACCTATAATCATGAAATTGGTACGGAACCCTCAACGGGCGAGGCCGATGTATTATTAACTTGTTTCAGTTACTTAGATTATACATAATAAAACTAACACCTAATTGTTTATCTATAAAATAGCTTACATCAAATAATTGACCTTGGCAATAATTGAACTCACCTAAACCTTGGGTTTACCAGCTACCGATCATTAGTAACCGCATATGGTTCAATTAATTAACTTATTCAATAATTCAATAGTTTCATCTTAACTGTCTGAAAATTGTAAACTTGGGTGTTTTGTTACAGTACTAATAACTATTCAGATGTAGTATTATATTGAAAATTGGAATTTGTATCTAGAATTTCAATAGGTTTTTGTATGAAGGTCGAAATGACAGTTGTGTCAAAGGCCTTAGTTTTTAGTAGTCTATGTGTTATTACTATATTCTAGAAACATTACATATAAGTTATTATATCATTCTGTATGTATATATAATACGTATATAAATAATTTTACTTTGAATACTATAAAATATACATTTTAGAATTTACCTTTCCTACTGTGAAGCACACACTATACATAAAAAATGTAACATATTGTTAAATTCATAATATTTACTTATTCTTTAATAACACATCCACATATCGACATTAAGATATTGCGTGTTAAGTGACGGAACTAAACATCGCGCTTTATTTTATTACTAGAGGGAGGAAAATATAAATAATTCATTCCACTGAGTAGGAATTAAATCTACAACAATCATGCTTATAGTCAGACACTCAGTCGCTGCGCCACCATAGCCTCAATATCTTCCGTTATAAAAGTTATCTTATCACGATATTATTCAAAGCACGATATCTTAATAGAAAGATGTAATTTTCAAGACGTTAGTAGCAAAAATAGCTTTTGAAAATCTATTTAAATAGAAGTCTCTTCAAATTCGGTGCTCTATGAATACCTAATAGAATGGTTTAGCTTTTAATAAGTCTTAAAGGAGCTTAATTTGAAATCAGGTCCTACTTTGGTAATTCATCCTCGTTCAGACGTAGTTTGTTTAAGCTTCCAATTGAACTTAAATTTTGAATAGTTTTTAATTATGAGCTTTTTTGTAATTACTTTACAAGTTTTTCTATTGATGTTGAATAATTTATCAGTAAAATTGTACTTGGCAATATTTATATTATGAAAAGTTTTATGTAGATATTTTTTTTTATAATTTCTATTTAAGTATTTGTCATGTAGAAATTTCTGTATATTTTCTATAGAGTGATACAATACCGATTTTTAACCTACCAGGTTGGATTAATAAAATATTTAAAACAAAGATATGGATATGAGCGTTAATTTAAAAAAAAGCAAATTCAGAATTAAGAATTCTCGTGAAATAATTAAAAGTGTTAAACATGAATGGTAACACTATGAAATAGTTGATATAAACAGTAAGTTCCTTGTTAATAAAAATAATCTAATATTTGAATTTCCTTTTCTATACGATATACTCGTATATACACAAAAGCATATAATTACATTTGTTATAAATGAATTTCCCAACGGTGAAACAAATCCTAACAACGATATAAATCAAGAGATTTCATCACCAGATGCGTTCTGTCCTTTGGGAACAATGCGAGAAAACGCACCTTTATAAGTCATCTATTATAACAATATTTACTTGACTAAACTAATAATCAAACAAAAATAGCCTCTATTGTATGGTTATAAGAGTGATATAAAATTTTAAAGGGTGTAAGCACTTTTGTAATTTGCAAGGGACGCACCCTACAAAGGGAATTCACAAACGCTGATTATCGGCGCTGATCCTAAATAATAAATGTAGAGCTTTGTAAATTGTATAACACTAAAATATTGCTCTATCTTGAAATTTCATTTTATATTTATCGATGTTGTCTAAGGTTTAAATATTATTTTTATTTCACACAAACACACACACATATAAAGTAGGCAGAGAGAATCTATGTCTAAGAAGTCTTGTTCTCCTCTCCGTTTGAATATTAATTGTATAAATATTTTAGAAAACTTTCATTATTCATTAGTAACAAATTTTTACCCAATTAATAAGAACTCGTCATGACTGTTCTTTTAATTTTATAAGCCGAAGAACTTTAAATGTCACTATTTTCAACATTATATCCTAAAGTACACACTTTACAACTAAAATCAGAAATTCTTGGAGAGTAATTAAAGCCGCAGTTATTGTACTATAGTCGAACTTAAAGTAATAAATCTGGTTACACGCGAAATTTACTTTAAAACTTCTATCATTATACAATATACATAATAATGTTTAAGATTCATGCTGTATCCCGCATATAGTAGAATAAGCATAGGAAACATGGGAACCTAATATTAAGACACTGTGTTCTCATTAAGTACTTCCGTTCCTCACGTTCTACCGAACTTTTGAAACATTGTGTATGTATTGTGCCGGACTTAACTGCACGTTTTGTCTCGTTACCATAGCGAAAAATTAAAAATACCAAATATTTAATTCCCCTGAGTGGGTATCGTAATCCACAACCATCGCGTTTACAAAAATTGTCTCAAAAATTGGTTATAAAATAAGAAATGCCGTGCAAATCGAAATATAAGAATCTTGTTCATTTTACAAATACACAAAGTACAAAGAACTAATTAATATAATTAACTCTACATTTCATAAAATAATCTTTCTAAATTTCATTAAAACAATATAATTCCGCAATTTTAAAATGAAAATAAAAAATATTTATGAACAAGAACAACAATAAATGTCCTTGCCAAAATCCAATTTACAAAGACTGAATATATCATACGTCTCCACTCAATATAACAACTGAAATAAAGCGTCAATTCAAAGAGGGACCGACAGAAAACAAACCACTGTACCCAGAGGCATTCACTTGTCACCACTTGTTACTGTCATTTAGAGCTCGCTACATTCCTCTCCATTAGACATGAAAGAACCTGAATTAGATTTCATAGTAGTGTGAGAAAGACCGACATTTAAGGTCGACAGCCAAAATGTGCTAAGTAACAATTTTTACGCATAGTAGAGTAGGCAGAATAGAGTAGGAGGTAGCAGGAGGACTTAATTTTCGAGATATTGCGCGATATTGATTGATCTGTGAAATTCAATGCCATGCTTTGCTTACTAGTGTATCGATTTTATCGAAAAAAAATCCAAAAGTAAAGATCGAATCCACAACGACTACATTTAAAATAGGATATAAATACACTGCGCACGACGGCCTAAAAAAGTAATAGCTACTATGATTTATATATTACATTACAAATATGTACATATATTATTTTTGTTTATCATTTTATTGATTAGTTATATATTTATGTTGTTATTTACAAGGTGGTCAGAGTGAACCTGGGAGCCGAGTGTTAAGAAAATCTGTTCTCCTTAAGACACTCCCCCCGTTTCGCCGAATTCTAGAGGCATTGCGTTTTCAACTAAACGTTACTCTTTATTCGAGCGAGGAAAAATAAAACAATTATTTCAAATTATTGCAAAGGAAAAACAAAAAGTAATGAAACAATTACAGAATAAAACGTCAAAATATTAACACTATTATGGTAAGAACTACAAAGTTTTGTTGCGTAGCAACTAAATTTAAAAAATTGTAAGATAGCGCCCTTTGGTAAGAGAATGTCCGTTTCAGGTCAAATGTTGAGACAATATTGTCTCACTGAGTCCCAAAGGTCGTTCCGATAGCTTTATGTTCATCGAAAGTTTGGACTTTGCGGATTTCCATGGAAATTCTAAGTGGCCTGATGTGTTTTATATCCCATGACGTTGAATTATTTCATTTTATTTGAATTCTTTGTGCTACGTATACATTTTTTTATTTGATGTTTTCTTTAGCTATTTTCTTTTTGTATATATCTACTCGTATATTACTTGTTTCAATGACAGACTTGAATTCTGCCATTCAACATGCAATGCCTCCAGAATTCGGCAGAAAGTAGGGCACGGAGTGTCTGAACTCTAGGTTCCCTCTGTCTACCCTCAGTGTGCGGGATATAGCGTGAAGCTGATATATATAATGACAGACGATTTGACCTTTCCTAATTTATTTACATTAAAAACAAATTGCCATTGTTTAATAATAACTATATCAGATTCTTGTGTTATAACTTTAGCTGTTTTCAAGTGACAACTTAATAATAGTAGCAAGTAAATATTAATAAAAAAATAAGTTTCTAGTGTTCAATTTGTCTATCTTTAGACATCACGGAGTAGGCAGACAAAAACCAAATTTATCGTTAGTTGCTGATTGTTGGAATGCTGATTGTTTGAAGGACAAACTTTATTTATCTAAATATTTGATCTTAAATAATTATTTTTAAATTGATACTCACAACTCAAAAAAATACACTATGCAGTGTTATAAAGTTTGATGTATACTATACAGAATAATAACAACAATACGAAGAAATATTGTAAATTTTATTTTATCGTTTTGGTATCCTCTACATATCAAAAAAATGACTTTAAACTCTATTTTTGGGAGTTCAATTTGAAACAGAATGAAATTTCCACATGCACTGTAATAAGCTTTTATACAAGACCGTCCATCGCCCGGGGTTCGGTCCGTCAGTAAAAATGAAAAGGTGTTTGGACATGCTCGTATGAGTGCGCTACATTCAAAATATCTTTGAAAAGTCCGTGTAACTTTGAATAAATTATTGACCCTGACCTTTTGAGAGCGCAACGAGAGCCCTCGAGAGCGACACAAGATAAGTTTACGTTCTACGGATGAATGTCAAATCACTTTATACGAGAATCTCTGTCCATTAATTAGGAAATTCTGTATTTATTTTAGTTTAACGTTATGTTAATGGCACGGTGAATAAAAGTAGGAGAACCTAGCGTTAAGATACTGGGTTCTCTGCTTCCGTCAAACTGAATAGTAAAAGTTGATATGATATTAATTTATATTTCCATTTCTTCGTGCTGGTGTTGAGGCAAAGCGCGGCATTGAGTTCTGCCACTCAGCACGCAATGCCTCCAGAAGTGGAACGGAGTGTCTTAACACTAGGTTCCCTCTGCCCACTCAGCTGTGTGCGAGATACAGCGTGAAGCTGATTTAATCATAATGGATTCCTGTGAGTAAGAAAAACAAATACAATATACTACAGTGTATAGGTTTATCAGATATAGATATACGTATTATTATGTTCAACATTGATGTGGGTAATATAGTGCATCACTAACAGGCAGATATGTAACTTTATACTTTAGTTAAATAAGATGTGTATGTTTGATGTTTATGAACTATTATACAATTTTTTTCATGTCGTATCCCTCATATAGCAGAGAAAGGAGAGGGATCTTAATGAATCAAATATCGATTCCCTACGCACTATCAAGTTTTCGAGACATTACTTTTTCAGTGACAGAATTCAGCACCTCACTTTGTCTTGTTATTAGAGCGAGAAAATAAGATTAACTCGTATCTACCAGTAGGAGTCGAACCCACAATAACCTCGTTTACAATTTGTCGCTGTGCTACTGCTGGTATATACTTAAAAAATATTATTTTTAGTGTAAAGTACACAAATACTAACTTATTCGTTCTTACTCTACATATATAAAGGTGCACTTTGACAAACCCGAGTCGACGGTGAACAGATTGTAAAAGGGCAGTAAAATTGAAAGTCAAAAGCGTTTGAGGCTTGTTTCAAAGCGTAACCCGATACGCCAAAAATTGGGTTAGTGGGTAACGTTTTACAGAACTCTTTTTGATTTTTTTGTAAAATTTTCTTTTTTGAACAATGATAAGTCAGCAATTATGTTTACTGTGTAAGAGAGTCAGAGTTTTTCATCTACAGTTTTAAATTGTATTTATCCATAAAATATATTATTAGATTTTTTATAGAGTTCACGTTACCGTTATCTTTACAATACAAGATTTTTTTTTCAGATTCACCAAATAATCACAATGTAATATCACCAGATAAGTGAAACATTAATTTTCGTGTAATCAGTTAATTACGAGGGATCTCATATGAAATTGTAATCAAACAGCGAGATAATGAAGTGACATTAATAATTATAATTATGGTTATTAAATATTCTTGCCATTTGATATTTAGTTTTTGATACTACATGGACACGAAATATCTATTTCATAAATATTTGCTTATATAAATTAACTTCACGCTGTATTCCGCACACGGCGGGATAGGCAGAGGAAACCTAGTGTTAAGACACTCCGTTCCTCATATTTCGCTGAATTTTGGAGGTATTGCGTTTTAAGTTGAGTATCTCAATCGCGCTTTGCCTCGACACCAGAGCAAAGAAATGAAAATATAAATTTAAATAAACGTTTAATTTTTTCGAGTGGGATCGAACCCACAACCAGTCAGTCACACTTTGTGCCCCTGCGCCACGATTGGCCTCCTTATATATCCTCTATTATTTATATATCACCTTACGATTTTATTTGCTTGTCTTGCTTTACAGAACAAAAGGGATACAATTACTTATAACATAACTATATTATTTAAAACCATTATATTAAATTTAAATAATATGTCTACACTTAAGATCAGAACAATGATAAAATCGCATAAAAAATATAAACATTTCAAAATCACCAAAAAAAAATATCCAAATGTTACATATTGTATAGATCAGCCCTAAGTTTTGCAAAACATTAAGTTATAATCTACAAGACACTAGTAAATATTGGCGCGAGTCGACTTGACACGCTAACTTGGGTGTATTAAGTGGGGCACGTCGGGGCAAGCCGGGGCACGTCGGGGCACGTCGGGGCACGCCACGTTTACCTTTCTTTAACGCTAACAGATATCTTAATATGCTAAATGACCGGTCACTGTTGTGATTAGATAACAACTGAATGCAAAATTTAGAAGAAAAACAACCCATATTTGCTATTTCTGAATTATGTATTATTAACAGTTTTGTTTTTGAGTTAAAAACAAATAGTAATTGATCGATAAATATTTATAGGAGACGATAGAATCTCGATTGTTCGTTATTCCTCTCGTATATTTCCTTATATATTTCCCAAAACTCAAACAAAAAACTTTGTGTGAAATTAGGTAACTTAATTTTATATTTTATTTTATTCTTTATTTTTTGTTATAATTATTATGTTCACTGCTTTGCACCACATTTTTAATTACATCAAATTGGAGGCTTCAGTTAAAAAACGAATAAACTTGACCATCCAAACAAAAATGGAACATGAACCCACAACATTCACCTACAAACAGCCGAACACACTATTGATACCATCACAGTTTAATAACAAAATACTGTAAATACTAATAACAAGTGATTACTTGTATTTAACAACACAAAAAGCACTCTCTATTTACATTTCATGAATATTTATTTAATTACTCATAACCGTTACACGTAAAACGTAAATGAAACAATTCGTATCGTTATAACAATTTAACGTGATTGCGTCGCGTCGGCAAATACTAGAGTACTACTACCTATTGAACACCAGTTTCGGCTGTAAGCGTTTAACTGGTAGATAACGAGGGTTAAAAGATTGTTTTACTGTGTATATCACTAACAACTAAGTGGAAGTATGAGTTGAGGTAACTGGGAGTTCAAATTTCGTTTAGGTATAGTTTAGTACTTGCAATATAAAGTATGAACTTAGTTTACAAATAATATATTGTGGGAACAGTGGAATAAAATTAAGAACTTAAAGGTAACCTGAACTAAATAGCTATAATGTATGGAAATAAGAATAAAAGAAACATATTTATTTAGGTTTTCTCTTTCAATCGCACAAATGACTGAAATAAACAGAAAACTCATTTCCATAGTAACAGACATGCTACTTTGTACTGTTTGACAGATATCTACAAAAAACTAGAAAGTATACAATACTCGTTTGTACACGTGACATCGACGTGTGATTGAAAATGACTAAGAGGCTTGTATGACACATGACACATTCTTAGATCGCAGGTACAGTGGTTACAAATAACGTGATTATATAAGTACAGGCTAGTTAAACACGTTAGCTGTTCTGTTGTTTTGATCGCTTCTCCCGATAAACGGATTATTTAATACAAAAATATTTTTTCTATTCAAACCTCCTTCAGAAGTTGCTGAGATCAGCGCCATCAACCGAAAACAAGTCTTCAATTTTATTTTCTAAATTAATAATATTCTAAATTACAATATTTTAACTAAAATTTTATACCATAATTAGCGTTTCAGGGGCTCATAGTTCGTGAAAGTTGTTCTAAAGTAATTATTCTTTCCTACATCCTCATTGGAGTTAGTAATTTATGTAAAGACTGCAGTTAAGCGTTCGCAACTAAGCGATGTGGAGACGGGAGAGCGGGGACGGGGGACGCGGGACGTGGGACGGGGGACGTGGGACGGGGGACGCCTCGTTAGAATAACTTGCACGTAATTAAAAATTAAAGCCTTTACCTATTTTAAATAACCACTGAAAATAAAGTTTAAAGTTCTAGTATCTATTGTGTTTTAACTCCGTTCTACCTTTATTGTAGTAAATACTACTACAGACTATGACAGAGAGACAAAGCGCGACGTTGATTTCCGCCACCCAATACACAGCATCTTAAATTTCGACGAAAAAGGAGGAACGGGATATCTTAATACTAGGTTATAATATACGAGAGCTTACCCTGCTATAGACGAAATATTAAATGGAACTAACAAAAATCTTTAGGCACCAAATTTTATCCAACGAAATTAAGTAATGTATAAAAGAAACCAATATGATCGAATCAATATAAACTCTATCAGCCTCTGTTACTATGAACAGTTGACTGCGCAGTTTACAAACGAGTACTGTTAATTGTTTATTTGTTATATAATTGAAATACACGAAAACTTTTACTAACTTACTAATAAAATAGAAAAAACAAACCTTTTTCCACTAATTTGTTATAAGACGTTATTTACTTTTAGACTTCTATTTGAAATATCTATCTATGTCCCCTCTTCTTGTTTATTTTTTCATTTTTTCAATAGAAAATGTAAATGTATAATTATGTTTTTTTCTTTATATATAAAATATGATCCTTACCATTTATTTTCCGTTACTGAGTGCATGACAATGTAAAAACGGAACTACTTCACTTAGAAAGTTAAATTTCGCATATAGGTTAGGAAGTTCTGAAATTTCGCAAAATTCTTATAGAAATGGAAAGGGGGATTTTTTATTATACTTCTTGAAATCCACACAATCGAAGTAGCGAGCGATGTATGATAGTAAAGTAAAGAGTAAATTTAATAATAATATGAATAAAATATATATACCAAATTCTCAAGGTTCTTTAAATAACCATATTTCTAATTTATTAACAAAAAATATTAAAATAAATACAATTTTTTTCTAAGAAGAAAATAATAATTTTGAAGGGAATCTTGGATTGTTGAAATATGCGTATATAACCTACCCCTAGAGGCTTACATTGATATCTACGAAATAAAATGTTTTTTCATTGTATTGACATAGTCTCGCGATGTATTTATTGATCTGTTATATATTTGAGCTTTTACTTCTATGATTTATAGTTTCGATATATCTATTTTTCTGATTAATTTGAAAGCTCAAAAGTTTGGTTGATTGAACGCACTCATCTCAGAAACTACTAGTCCGAACTGTATAATATTTTCACATTGGATATTATATTTGTTGATTAAGGCTATAGGTTATTACATAAAGTTAATCCATAAGACTTACTCTACGTATAATCACACTTAATCATTCACTTAACAAGATTCAAAGCGGACTTAACTCTAAGTTACTTTCTCTACCTTGCTTGACCTACCTAAAAAAAGCATATATAAGCATAGCTAGATATTGATAATGATGTGTCTTAGGTACGAACCACTACTTAAGTTTACTTTGATCCACTAAAATCCAACCTTGGCTGTGCATGATGCGGGCTGTTCCTGATAAATCGCGATACGTGCTATAAATACGAGTGCTTGTAACTAACTTGCTATCTGTTCAAGATAAGACCTCCTCGGATCTCATTGTTGGTCACAGTGTTGTAAACCTGTCCCTACTGTGTCTGGTTAGGTTAATTGTGTTTAAGGTTGTTGCGGAATTAGCGTTAGTACTAATTTCTTGTGTTTTGAGTCAAAATATATAAAGATTTTTTTAAATCCAAGTAAGTATTGCACGCATCATCTCTTGATGATCTCTTGGAATGGAAAACAGGGAACGAAATTATTATTCATTTTTTTGCAAGAGAGTCAGTCTCTGCAGTCCCCAAAAAAGGCCACTATTACTAGATACGAGTCTTAATTGTTGAACACAAACTATTAGCTTCACGCCATAACCAACATATAGGAATGTAAACAAAGGGAGTCTAGTATTTAGACATTTGGTTCTCCACGCGTTGTCCAATTTTCGAGACATTACATATTGAGGATCTCAACGCCGCACTTTGACTGTTCGAGTTAGGATCGAACCGTCGAATTTACAATCAGACTCTATAAGAGTGCGCCACAACGAAATGTTAACTTAACTTAAAACCCATAATAAACAAAGAAATCTGCAATAACAGCATAATCTTCAAACGCCTTCATAAATAATTGATTTCTCCACTTGAATTATTCATTTACGGCATTAATAACCGCGTATCTACCGGAGAGGCTATAACGTGTGTACTAGACAGCTTCTCGTTCAGCTTGTGTGAGCAGTTATAAAAGTGAACATTGTGGTACTGTTTTTTATTTTTAAGCTTTATATAGCAGAGTAGGCAGAGGTAACATAGTGTTAAGACATTCTATACTGCACTACGCGTGTTGAGTGGTTTAACTCAACGCCGTGATTTGTCCTGTTACTAGAGCGAGTAAGTGAAAATATTAAATAATTTATTCCTAAGCAAAAGATCAAATTCTACTCAAGAAATATTTTTGGTTTTGAAAACAATGAGCGCAAATTAAATATCGACGCAACGAGGTATTTATACTAAATATATAAGAACTAAAGTTATACATCAAATTTAATTATTATAAAAACCAATACATGCTCAATATACTGAACAATATTCTGCAATACGTTTGTACAATTCAAGAGAGTTTTCACAATTCATTCTTTTTTCAACTTCACTCTGTATCCCGCATGTAGATGGGTGAGCAGCGGGAGCATAATCTTAACACACTCCACTAGCTACTTTCCACGTGTGGCGGATCTCAACACCGCGCTGTACCATGACACCAGAGCAAATAAATCAAAACATTCAATATTTGATTACCTCTAATGGGACTTACAATCGAACTGACAACCTGTCGCGTTAACATTCACACGCTTGTGTCCTGCGCCACGACTGGTCTCATTTGACTTTTAATTAAAGTCACATTTTACATTTGGATCAAATTAATTAGTTCTAATAATTATTATCGTAACATTTACTATTGATACATTCCACATTAGACCCACCACACCCGTGTCGCAAACACTGCGGCTTCTGAAAGAATATCAGTGGTATCGGCGCGGGCGTGCGGTCGCGGCTCCGCTCCAATAAATTAATTCGACAATCGCAGTTGTGGTCGCTGTCGTGTTATCGAGCACTTCTAATTAATAATGAGAATTTTATCTGATGGTATAGTTGTTAGATTACGTCTTGGCTTATGTGGAGTAAGTTTTTTTTTGTTTTAGCAGAGGAGTAGAGAAAACTTAGTGTTAAGACATTTCGTTCTCACAACGACCTATTTACGAGATATTGTGTTTTGAGAAGTGGAACTCAACGCCACGCTTTTCCTTCTTACCACATTAAAAACTGAACATAATGAATTATTTCGAGTGGAAATCAAATTTACAACAGACGCGGGAACTCGGCGCCATGACGGCAACATGTACTAATGATACGTATTATTTCTAATCCTTTCATATTATTGCGGTAGCACGATTTGGAAACGATTGGCTGTAGAGGTTATAGGTACAATACTACAATCCTTATTAATATTAAAAAGTGCCAGAAATGTATGTATAAATGTTAACTACACCTTAGTTAAAGAGTTTAAACTCAACGAGAAATTTATATAATTATATAAAGTTCCATCAGAATCAATTGAATGAACCACACAAAGAATCTAGACTGTCAACATAAGCTAAGCCTTTAAATGTAAGTACCTTGTGTTAGTACAGTGTAGCTATAAATATAAAAGGAACAAAGTGTTATTCAAATAATATAAGCATGCTCTTTAAGTAATTAAACCAATTTACTGGTCATTCCGCAACTTAATATTATTTTTTATTTCGTTTGCTGTAAACGTTTGCCTGCACTAAAATAAATATATTTCATCCACCTTACTATACTTCCACAGCCGATGTCAGGACCCGAAGCCCGTATACATGTATCAACATTCACCAGTGGGGTGGTTGTGATGCAGAAAGAAACTCTGTTGTGGGTTCGATTCCCACTCGGGGATATTAATTGTTTTCATTTTCTTCCTCTGGTAGCAGGACAAAACACAACATCGAGTTCTGCCACTCAACATGTCTGTCAACGATGTCATGTCACGTTTTCAATTGACTACGATCAATGTTTTTAAACAAAATAAAAATTTAAGTAATTTTCATATTAGGCAAGTCTAGGTTGATTATAAGATAGCACATCTAGGGCAAGAAGATGAGCTATATGTATTTGAATCTGACGCTGTTTGAATATTTCAAAGTGATGAAATTGCTTTTGCACATTCTAACAATGACCGCGAGCTTGCGTCACAATCAATATAAGAGCTTCTTTTCAGGTTTATTTAATATTCCCTAAGAAAAGCTGACGTGCTCGATTAATTTTTTTTACTCATATTTAACCCTTATGGATGACCACCTCCATCATGGAAATAATCAGATTAAAATACTTACATTGTTAAGAATACGTAGAACACGGATGATATCAATATCTGACCCCCTCGGGTACATCCATGCAATAGTTTTCTTTTAACATTTTTGAAAATCTATAGCCGCTCATCCCATAGATCGCAAACCAATAGCTCTCTATAATACTCGAGTAAATCCCAATTTAGCATCGTGGGCTCCTCTACTACTAGAAAATTGGACGTACTTACCATACAATATATTTTCCCTACGTCGATTAATAGTAATTTTAATAGCAATATTACTATAAATCGACGTGGCTAGTGCTCTAAATTGAATCAGTTTACATTAATATAACCTTGTAAAATATTTCAATATACACGTCAGTATATAGTAAAGTAGAGGCAAATGTACAAATAATTAGACATCTAATTAAGTCGGCTAACAAAATAAATAGAGATGCGAGTCAATCTGTCACATTGTTTGTGTTTCTATCAGTGTATGTATAATTAGTAGGTATTTGCTCTATTTGTTTATTCCCAGTGAAACTTTGGTAGAAGTCTTTGGTGTATGTAAATTATATAATGTATGTTATTGTATATTATATTATGATTATTCGAAGCCGTCGTGGCGACTTCACAGCAACGACTTGTAAACTTAGTTTTTGTGAGTTTGAATCCCATTCGAATTGGAAATGCATTATTTGCTCTGATAACAAGAAACAAAACCGGAAAGATGCGAATCGGGCTCGCCATCGAGGGTTCCGTACAAAATTAAAAAAATTAGAGGTCCCCCGCTTTTAAGGAAATTCAGGCGTAGCTTACCAAAGTCTTTCATCTGATACCTCACTTGAACTAGCAGCTTTAATACCAAATGTTGCCCTCTTTTTAGGCCACTATTTTTTAGAATTTGACCACAAATGTATAGTTTTCAGATTTTTCCTAAAGAAACCTGTAGACGCTGGGTGCCAAATTTCGTAATTTCAGTTTAACCGGAAGTACTGTAGTCATTTTAAATCCCTTTACAGTGTCAAAGTACGCATTTTTTTTACTATTTAAGACCATTATTTTTTAGGATTTAACCACATAGATTTCAGTCTTGTTTCCTGAACTAGTACTTTCTGTAGATGCCTACTGAAAAATGTCAAAGTTCTAGGTTAACCGGAAGTATCCTATTCATTTTGATTCCCTTTATTGTGTCAAAATACAAATTTATTGCTTTATAAACGGCCATATTTTTTTTAAGTAAATTTAGAAATATATTTTTTTTGGGAAATTATGGGGCTGATCTATATCAACATAGTTTATCTTTCAATTCGATATTTCCAAGCGACATAGAGACAGACAGACAGGCTGTGTATGAGGAACGGAGTGTCATTTCGCCTACCCTGCTGTTTGTGGGCACAAGCTAAATAACTGATTATTATGTTATATAACATAGAATAGGAAGGACGTAGAGAATTTATTTACCACTCTCTTTTTATTTAAACGTTTACATTTTTACTTTATGATGATGCGTAATATTAGCATAACCAACTCACCTGATTCATCTTAGCTCTATTATTCCACTGAGCTATAACCGTGTATAAAAATAAGTTATTAAATCGTAGCATTTTAAGTAGTTAACGCATCTCTTGATGTCGATTTATAAACATTTTACAAGATGTTAGTTCAGTCTTACACTTCCAGAGCGCATTTAGGATCGCGGCCATAAAACGACGTCAAGACACCGTCTTAGAGCACCTGTTGTTGTCCTTTTGTTACCATTGTTTTGACATTCAAATAATTTTTGAGTAATTTTTATTTTTCTATACTAATATTGTAAAGAGGTAAAATTTGTATTTTTGTATGTATGTATGTATGT
>DWAN01001970.1:0-16251 GCA_018230445.1 Heliconius hewitsoni
CGGCGCCGTGCGGCTGTGGCTGCGCGGCGGCCGCGCGCGCCGCGCCGCCGCCGCGCTGCTGCAGCACCCCGCGCTGCTGCGCGACGACGACGTGCTGCACGCGGTGAGCGCGCAGCTGGTGCAGGTACGTTCGCTTTTTTTTCAGATTTTTGCTATAAATTTCGGGGTAGACCTAGTAATAAGATTCTGTGTTTCTACCACCTACCGGTTGTTCTAGACGTGTTGTGAAACGCGGGAATCAATGCCACGTTTCGTCTGCGTGAGTGATCCCAATAGATTATCAAATCTTAATAAATCAATTTAATGACAGCTTTATCTAAATTGCATTTTTAAAATAACAATTGTGTTATTTTTTTAGGAAGAATGGTGGGAGATGGCTGGTGAGCTTTCGGAGCGCAAAGGAGACACTAAAACTGCTGTAGAATACTATGCGAAAGGCAACAACTACGCTAGGGCTGTCCAGCTCGCGCGAGAGGTTCATTTGTTATCTATTTGTTCATAATTATATTACAATTTAGGTAGAAAGTTGTAATTGAGTAAGAAACTACAAATAATGCGCTTTCTTTATATAAGTAAAAGAAAAAAATTAAGGGATAATTAATTATTGCCAGCATCTCACTAAATGTTTGCTGCTATATTATATAGCTAGCTATATTAACAAAAAAAAACATTTGTAATAAATGTTGTATTTTAGTGATTAAATAGAAAAAATAAATTTTAGTATTGTTTCCATACAATAAATGTAATAAAAATGATTCCATATATGTAAATCGATACTTGAATGTCGCGGACGGCCAGGCGTGCCCGGCGCTGGTGACGGCGCTGGAGGGCGCGTGGGGCGCGTGGCTGGTGGCGCAGCGCCAGGCGGGCGCGGGCGTGGCGCACCTCATCGAGGCGGGCCGCACCGTGGACGCGCTGCACGCCGCCGTCAAGGCGCACCACCATAAGAAGGCTCTGCAGATATTGGAGGTATTGCATGTCGACCGGCTGAGAATAACTTAACTAACTAATAACTAGGATTTTAAACCCACAAGTACACGACTTAGTGTAAGACGCAGTTTAAAAAATAAAAGACACATTCGATTTTCTCCCGCTTAATGCGATACAGCAATATAAATCTAATAATGGTATTTAATATTTGTATGAACGGAATATAATTTATTTTTTATGTTATACTAAGTGAATATACTTTACTTGATACCAGGTAATAGATGATAAGAGTAGCGTTCGAGAGCAATGCGAGCAACTTGCAGACCACTTTATATCCACGCAAGTGAGTTAAATCTTCTTTTTGATTATGTAAATTTGTAGCCAAAATTTTTAGCCGATAAGCAGAGTTTGAAAAGTTTTATTTGTGAATTTTCGTATTTTAGTTATGATTGAAAATTTTTCGCTATAAATCATAGTTTTAAGTTTTTATATTATATTCTAAAAATACAAGAACAATGTATTAATTAAAAATTCAATAGTAATCAAACAAGTAACGTTGGATTACGTTTTTGATCTTAATTTTCGATGCCCAGCTTGCATTTTCTATGAAAGACAGAAATCTATTTCTACAACTTTGAGTTAGGAATCTTTTTATTTATAATTTTAAAAAAAAAATTAAATGAGTGATTATTAAAATTTATTTAGCAGTGTGAAATCAAGAATAAGATATTCTTGATTTCTTTTTATTTATTATTTTAAAAAAAGATTTAAATGAGTGATTATTAAAATTTATTTAGCAGTGTGAAATCAAGAATATCTTATTCTTGATTTCACACTGATCATATAAACAGACAACGGATAGTTTCATACTCATTTTCCAAACAACCATTCATTGCTGTCTATCAAAGATATATTTTTCTTCGTAACAACGAGCAAAGAAGCGATACCCTTGTACATCCTATTAATATTATAAATGTTTGTGAGGATGGATGTTTGTCCTACTTTGATGCAAAAACTTCTGAACCGATTTAGTTGAAACTTTATAGTAATATAGCCTTATATCGGAATAACACGTAGGATCTGTTTTTGTTAAAGATTTTGTATAATTTGGTTTTAATATAATAATAAATTTAAGCAGGTGAAGCTGCGTTGGGTCACTAGTGTAATTAATATGATTTGTGATCCACAGGATTGGGAGACAGCAGAACGTGTTCTCATATCCAGTAATATGACCGAGCGCTGTGTTCGCGCTTATAATAATGCTGGTAAAATCACAGATGGGCTTCGTCTCGCTGTTACCCATTTATCTGAGGAGGAAACTAAGGAGATATACTTGCCTCTCGCTTTACAACTGAGGGAAAGCGGTCAGTTGAGGAAAGCTGAACAAATTTATATTGGATTAGGCGACCCTGATGAAGCTATATCCATGTATAAGGTAAAATGTTAATTTTTTTTTTCGTTTGATTTCAATTAGGATGTTTAAGATCTTTAAAAATATTACTACCTGTTTGTATATGTATGTATTATAGAAAGATGAGTGTAAGGATATATCGTGCCTTTAAGACAATAACAAATTAAATGTGGTTCGAGGTAATTATTTAAAGTCACAGTACACATTGACTACACTGTAGGTTGTGTTCATGGGTGCTAGAAGTGCCTTCGTCAATGCACCACGGCATACACGTTAAATATTTTATCCTAAATATTATATTTACTTTTTAATTATGGCGAAAAAATTACTAGTCCCGAAGGCAGCATCCCAACTTGAATCGATGATGAGTCTTATGGCTATACATAGTGTTTGTCTGTATGACACAAAATATGTATTTTGTGTCACAAGGAATGGAAAACTTGAATATGTAATGTTAATTTTGTAACCTGTCCCTCCCTCCACACCATATTGGGAAGAGTGAAACGAACGGACTTAGGGACGGATATGTAGAGACGGACGGTCAGACACCATGTACGGTACATGACAAGAAAAATGTACGGTAGTGAATGTTTAATGAAACACAGGAAGCGTCCCAGTACGAGTCGATGCTGCGGCTGGTGGCGGCGCACCGCGGCGCGCTGCTGGAGGCCACGCGCCGCCACGTGGCGCAGGCGCTGCACGGCGCCGGCGACCTGCGCGCCGCCGAGGCGCACTACGTACAAGCCGGTATATAGCAGGCAGGGGAACCTTGTGTTAAGCTTGCGACACTCGGTTCCTCACGCTTCGCCCAATTTTAACTTTGACATTGTATGTTAAGCGCGGAACTTAACTGGTCTCTCTGGTCTTATTAAGCAAATCAACAAAATGAACATAATTCATTCTTCCAATATAATTGACTTTGCTAGCAAGAGTCGCCTTTCAAAGTTATTTCTATTTTTTTTTCACTGTAACACCGACTGTAAATGATTCTCTTCTCTTAGTACTCTCCTCAACACTGAACTATCCCAGTGGTCCCACATATTTTTTTTTCTGACACTGAGTGAATGGTAGGAGAGTTTTAGTTTTAGTTTAACCATCCACTGCGTCTTAGGTGTCGGAATGATACACTTTGTTAAATCAAACAAGAGAAACAAAATGTTTTATAAATTCTAGAGAAAACATAGTATTTAACTTTCCTTTATTAATTAATAATATTATTATTAATTAATTATATTAATTTGCTTAGCGGATTTCACTTCACCATGTACATTATAGTAGATTTTACCTACGCCTTCGCTCGCATAGTCAATAAAAAAAAATAAGAGTTTAGTTGTATTTATGTAGGTTTGTCATTCACAAACAAACACAAGCACACTTAACACATTCATGTTTACAACAACACATTCTAAGTGCTCCAGCTATGACGGTGAGTATAATGATTACATAGGAACGACTAACGCAATTATTGGACTATGCAATAGGCTATAATAATAGCTTTTCTCTATAAATGGACTATATAAGAAATAATAATAATAATAATATGAAATAGTAGTCTACCCTCTACACTGAGATTAGCATGTTCAATCAAACAAACTCCTTGGTTTTATAATAGTTATTAGTATAAATACTGGTGGCTCTATAACAATAACATTTTTTTTAAATAAGGTGACTGGAAAAATGCAATACAGATGTATCGAGCCAGTGGCCAGTGGGAGAACGCGGAGAGGGTAGCACGGGCGCATTCGCCGGCTGCAGCACAACAGGTGCTTATCGTATTGAGATTTTGAAATTACAAATGTTATTTTGATGCACCCGGCTTAATTTGAAGTCATACAGTCTTGTTATTAAAGTGTCAATCGCTCAACGCTACCAATATCAGAACTAAAAAAAATATAACAATTTCAGCATTAAACTACAGGTAAAACTTAACGCCGCGCTTTCTCTTTTTAGCTTACCGAGAAAAGGAAACTAGTAAATAATTAATTTTCTGAGTGAGAATCGAATCGTAGCGCTTAAAGTCACACGTTGTGCAGCTGCGCCGCGACGGTCTCGTTATTTTTACAAAAGAATTGCTTAAAATATTTTTTTATTATCTTATTTTGGTATATAGGATTATAATTAATATTAGGTAGCCCTCCAGTGGGCCGCGACGTTAGCCGCCGCGCCCGCAGCGCGTCTCCTGGCTGCTCGTGGCCTCGCCGCTATCGGTGCAAAGTGGGCTTTACAAGCGCAGAGGTACATAATCATCACTAGATAAGTTTTTACAATTAAAAAATAAGATGTTAAATATTTTTCGTCATTTCGTTCTTGCTATGAAAATATTGTATTTTAAATGCCTGATGACTATGAATTGTTGATAAATATTTTTCGTCATACATGATAGAAAGATAAAATAAAATTAATCACATGTTTAAAATATTATTATTTAGAATTTAGTGGATAAAACACTTTTGTATCTGAATAGGAATACGCAATAATATAATTAAAAAATAATGTAAAAATTATAAAGCTTTTAAACCGTACATTTACAATAAAAAGTCATAAAAAAAATATAGTTATTATTAAATAAATATTTCAAATGTAATATGAAGGTATCTGTTTAACAGCCTAGCTATATTAATACAACCATAATGTTCTTCATGAACGCATTCCATACATTCCACTAATAAAAGCTTGTGATCCACCCGCGCGCCGCCCAGATGGGACATAGCCACCGAGCTGAGCTCCCTGGGCAGCCCCATAGGCAAGCGCGAGGTCGCGCGCCACGAGGCGGCGGCGCTGGCGGACGAGCGGCCGCACGAGGCGGCGGCCGCCTTCCTGCGCGCCGCCGCGCCCGACGACGCCGTCAACGTGTGGCTCGCCCGGCGCCAGTACGAGCGCGCGCTGCAGCTCGCCGAGCAGCACGCCGCCCACATGGTGTGTAGTGTGTACGGCCTTTGCAATTGTATACTGCTCTTATGTTTGATTTTCAATTATTTATTTTTTCTTAGATTTATTAAACGTGTAATATAAAATTGGCACTATCACAGTACGAGAGAGTATACTGATTGTGATTTTGTTATGCATTATAGGTAGAAGACGTGTTAGTAGCGGGTGCCCGTGACGCGGCTGAAAGAGGTGATCTGGCGCAGTTCGAAGCACTGATGATTCGAGCGAACCGGCCCAAGGAAGTAGTGCAGCATTATAAAGAATTGGGTAAACTTTTCATATGAAAAATAGTGGTCTTAGAAAGTTATAATTAAAAAATATTAGAAATAGTTTTTGGTAGAAAAGCTGAATGTTATGTTGATTTACTGTGACTCTATTGGTTGTGTAAGCTTATGTGTTAAAGTTTGTACTCATGCACAAATGGTTACTTGATCAGTTGGCACTTTATTTATGAGATCGTATGACGTCGTACCAGTTTTTGTTTTGAATAATTAAAAATATACATAAAAATTAAGAGCTGTTATAAATTTTAAAATTAAGATTGATATTTTATAAACTAATACTAACTAACATTTTCTAAAGTGAAATGCTTAATGATGATTATATTAACAGAGTTATGGGAGGAAGCCCGTCGTGTCGCCCGCGAGTACCTGCCCGACGGCGAGGAGCCGGTCCCGCCCGCCGTGCCGCCGCTGTTGCAGCGCGCTGCTGACCACGCTGACAGGTTCAACATGGTTCACTTATTGAAACACATTCAAATTCAAATACTTGAAATGATATATTGAAAATGAATATGTATAATAAAAAAAAGAAGAGCGCGATATGTTCGTGTAAATGTAGTTTTTTGAAATCTTGGAGACAAATATATCTCCGTAGTTTTGCGACAGCAAAGTTTGATTATTTCGAAACTGACTCACTCACTGATTATCAAAATAGAACTAGTACGTCCCATAGACCTAGAGAGCTAGAATTTAATACGGTTACTGATATGTTAGGGGTATGGTTTAATGCCCACATAAAGAGAAAACTAACAAATGTAGAACATCGATAATCTGAAGTATCTGGTGCCCTCATGAGAAACTGTTAGAGTCACCGTCAAATAAGAGCCCAGCCAAGCTAGTATATTGTAAGTTACATAAAATAGTGTTAAATAACCTCATACAATTTTTTTTAGATGTTACCAGACATTTGACATGGTTTCAACCCCTTGCCAATAAATCCTAATAGACTAAGCCATAGGTGCGTTTGTAGCCATATTACCACTATTATTAGGAGCAAACATAGTTTTTTTCACATTGATTAATTAAAATAATAAATACTCCTTGTTATACCTTTGCTATATTCTATTCATAGGCGTTTGTGTGGTGTGTGGGTGGTAAGGGTTCAGACTTTACGACTGTGTATCAGCGGGTAAAATCGTGCTGAGTTTCTAGCAAGGGACAACGTCATTTCTAATATTATTCTTAAGAAAATATAAAAAAAGAGCTTTATGATTTAACGAATGTTAGTTATCATTTTATGCACCTTATTTTCGTAATAACTACCAAAGTAACCTCCATCTGAATTTCATATTCCCTCACAGTAATTACCGGTGTTGAGTGTGTGCGCGCAGGAAATTTCACGTTTTATGACACATTCCTTGTGTCCGGCTGCTTTCGTCTATTATGTTGACATTTATAATACAACATTGGCGTTACGTAAACAGGGGAGAATGGTGGGAAGCAGTGGAGCTGCTCCTGAAAGCGAGCGCGGCGGGCGCGGCGGGGGGCGCGGCGCGGCTGGCGGAGCGCGCCGCCCTGCGCGCCGCCCGTCTGGCGCGCGACCGCCTGCGCCACGCGCAGCGGCGCCGCGCCGCGCACCTGCTGGCGCACGCGTGAGTGCCAAAATTAAAGAACACACTCTAAAAAAAAGACCGTGTAATTCAGATTCTTAGATCCTATTCCCGATTTTGGCAAGTCATCCCGATTTTTAGATCAAAAATTAAGTGTTCCAATCGGGACATGCTTAGTCCCGCTTTTCGCAGATTATTCCACGTACTATGAGAAATGTTTTTTATTTTGTTACAAATAATTTCATAGAAATATAAATAAATATATTCGTAGGTTACGTATAATTATTCTGGAGACTTAAGTGACTTGACTGCCTTAGCCTTACACCAAAACTATATTATCTATCAAAAATATATATTTTTTTTAGTTTGTTTTTGAGTTGCACACCTATATACCTATTATGTTAATTGGAAATAATAAATAACACTGTCGAAGTGCTCTTTGAAAACATGTGACAATAAATAATAATTGTAGATTTGGCTTCTTTTTAGGAAATATTTGTACTATATGAGTTCGTTTAATATTGTGAAAATTACACTTTATAACATATATTATATGCCGATATATATTTGTGTTCATAGGTTTGCAGAAATCGGCCAAAGTGATGTTGGAGAACAACTTCGTGCGGCTCTATTGGATGGCGTAGAAGAAGGTGAAGATGGTACCGGTAATCATTATTTTACATATTTCAAGTACTTATTGAGACAATCCTTGTAGCGGTACAGCGTCTAACGGTAAATGGGAGAATTCTGGGTTTGAATGCCGGAGGAATTGATTATTATTATTTTCTCGCTTTAAATTCCGCCACTCACATCACAATGTCTCACAAAAGTGAAAAACGAAGTGTTAACACTAGGTATCTTCTGCCTACACTGATATAGCAGAATATAACGTGAAGCTAAAATATAATTTAGTATCTTTTTTTATGAGCAGATAGAGATATAGAGGTCTCTGATAACTATATACAATATCCAACATTACATTTAATTAACAATTTTTGGGTTTAGGACAAAAAAATCCTCTTTTCTTTAAAATTTATTTACAATTTCTTATTGTCATTCAGAAGCTGGAGCCACAGCAGATTATGAAGAAGAAGAGGAACAAGAGGAGCCAAAGCCACAAATAGAAGAATCGGATTCTGATACGTCAGTATTGGAGAAGTTGGCGCGAGCGGGACAGTGGCAACGTTGTTTGGTGCAAGCGGGTTCGAAAGCGCCACACTATGCTCTTAGATATGCAGCGCATTTGTTTAAGACCCATACGGTATGTTGTTTATTTTAACGTGTTTATAAATTATTTATAACATTTTGAATGTGACAAACCACGTAAAAGATTGAAAATAGTCTAAAAATTTATCAATTTGGACGTTTTGGGACTAAATCACGTTCACAAACAAGATGCAATAAGCGTACAAGAGTCGTCGATGTAACTTGATAAGATCATAAGAATGGTTCCGAAAGGCGCAACTACAGGGATGATAAAAATTACGTGTTTCTAAAATATTTATTTATAAATTCCGTTGAAGCACAAATGGAAATGCGATTTCAGCAAAAAAGCACTTTCACTCTTTTTCCTGCATCCAGAATACAATGGTAAGACGGTTCTTCTCTTTTTTAAATTATTACGAACTATTTTACCGCAATATATTTTTTATGTTGCGAGTCCGAGCTCCTGCAAGCGATGTATTATTCCCCAATCAGGGGTAATGATTACAGTCAAAAGACATAATAAATGATACCTTTAGATTAGCATAACTATTATTGCGAGCATTTCAATAATGTAATAGAATCCAAAATAATTATTTTTTTATATTTTTTTCCTGTTTGTGTATGCACATTTACGCTTGTAAAGTTAAGTTTGATCATAAATATAAATACACGTAAAAAATTCTTTATGAATTTTGTTTAACTAAATTGCTGAGCTTGAAAATCAACGATTTTTTTTTTAAAAAAACAGTTTTAATTACACTTTAAAACGTTATTATTAATAATTGTGATGCCAATGAAAAAATGAATATTATTAATAAGTGATTAAACATTGATAAAATTTACGTAATTCTGAACGCGCCGTGATTTGTTAATAATAAAAACGGTTGTTAATAATAAAAATGTGAGTATTGTATCGGCTGTGTGTAAAAACGAATAGAACTTGACATTGTGACGTCAGACACGCTCGAACTCGTTCGTGAATGGTCGGGGTATTTTCGGCACAGACTTACAGAGTGCAAAAACTTAATTCTAATTAAAAATAACTTTTTCGATATAACGAATAAGAAAAATAGTCTTATTATATAAGTAATATATGGTCTTTCCATTAACGATGAAAAAAATTTAATAATCCAAATGGCAGATTTTCTTGTTTTCACTTTATAAATAACACGAAAGTAGTTCAGATTGATAAATATATAATTAATTATTTGTATAATTTGTTTAATTTATAAGATATTTATCAATCTGAAATATTATATAAAAGAATAATAGTTGAAGATATTTTCATTTCCCCGTCTCGTAAGGTAAAACGTCGCATTAAGTTTCGCCGAGTGTAATATAGATGGCGTTGTACGAAGTTAGATCGCGCTAGCGTTACGTTCATATCGAATGTATATTAGTCTCGGATCTTCTATGTTGAATTGCTTTGTCTTACCTAAAGAGCGAGGAAATTAAAATAAATATTTTTGAATTTACAGCTGTCTGTATATGACATGCTGTAACAAAAACTTACAATGCATAAATTTAAGACTGTCAATTGTCGTTGATGGACGTTGAATAAAAGCATCGATGTCACCGATTTAAGACCGATGTTGATGTGGGTAACATCAATAAAGGTATCGATTCTTTCTTTTATATATTACATCTGTATTAAGCAGAGATACAGAAAAAACCGGGTTTCTATATAAAAAGAAAGTCGATAAATTTAATTTTGTCATTTTTGAGGCATAATTTTAGTTAGTATATTACAATATTGTTAAACAGCATTTTGTTTTACTTAAACGTCAATAAAGATATACATTTTTTCTTCTATATGGACCGTTTATTTTGAAAGTGGTGTAAGTCCATATTTGAGAAAAATGAGTTATCACGTAATTCATGCTTAATGTAATGTAATTTTTTTATATATAACTAGTCCGTGTTTAGTTTCTCAACAAAATCCCATGTTTTGTACAACTTCAAATCGGTCGGTAAATGAAATTGCATAATCATCGATTATGAAAGTGGTGTAAGTCCAATTGGCATAGCAGATGGATGCCGATCAGTGTTTTGTTATTTTTCATTTATTTCAATCGCAAGAGGTGGCTTCATGCTATTTGAAGCACTTAGAAAATGTAACGACCCAAAGCCATGTTATTTATTGCCTTCAGTGACATGTGTACTGGGCAAAATAGCAGTTTACAAATGGCATTGATGTAGTTGAAGGTTGTCCAGTCGGAAAACAGCATTGAGATAATTGACCACAAATTTTTACTCTCGGGGCATTCCGAACGATGCAGATTTTGGCATCATAGAAATGGCATTCAGAAAAATTATTGTGTACACACCACAAGATTTTTATAATGTAATAGCGCAATGTAGAAAACAGGATAAATTCATTTTATATGAAATGAAACGGGAGAATTTCATTTTAACAAAAAATCTCCAAAATGCAATTAAAAAACAGATAAAAAAAACTAATGGGGAACAGGTCAATTGGTTGCAAATATGTTGATTGAGGTTCCTCAAAATTGCACCATATACAATTTTTTACAAAACAATTTTCAATTTTGAAACACTACCACATGCAGAGAATAAGTAAATTCTTGTAATCAGCATCTTGTAATGACAATGTAATTACCGCCTAAAATAAAATTTTATGTATTGTTATGCGTATTTGTAAACAAAATTATATTAAAATGAAGTATATCTTAAGTGATATTGGATTTTTCAAAATTGAAATTAAACGATTTTTACAAGTAAGTGTTACAAATTAAATGTTGATAAAACAATAGAAACAATGCCAGACCTTATATGATTTGCCTGTATTTTTAAAACACCAAGTAACCTTTAATTTTCTCGAATCAAAAGAAAATGAACTTACACCACTTTCAAAATAAACGGTCCATATATTAAATACAAAAATTAAGCAGAGATACAAAAAACAACCGGGTTCCTATATAATTTAGCCTAATGTCGATCGTTTAATCACTATAATCGATGATGATATTTTATATGACTAGATCGTTCGAATGATTAAATTCCTAGATTCGCGAAGATGTGTGACACTCGTGTTGCTTAAAGACATAAAGCGAATATGACTAGAAATGTCAGAAGAAAGATAGAATATAGATATCGGCTGTGCTTTCGTTTTTTTAGCGTGGCTTTCGCTTTTCCGGTATGTTATTTATGATAACTTAATAAAAATTATAATAAATTTAAAATGATTGTTGGAGGTCAGTCGTGGCGCAAGAACACGAAGTGTGACTGTCAACGCGACAGGTTGTGGATTCAATCCCCACTCGATTAATTAAATATTTATTTAAATTTATATTTTCATTTCTTTACTCTAGTGTCGAGGCAAAGCGGGGCGTTGATTTCCATCACTTAACACGCAATGTCTCCAGAATTAGGGGGAAAGTGGGAAACGGAGTATCTTAACACTAGGTTACCTCTGCCTACCCTGCTCTGTACGGGATACAGCGTGAATATGATTTTTGAAAAGATTACATAAGTTCCATAGACATTTTTCTATAAGTATAATAATGCTATCAGCGTATTATTTTCATAAATCTTTATATATGTATTTTAAATTAATATCAATCGTGATATATAAAATAACTTATCTATTTACCTTTTTTCTTACGGCTCCTCGAGTAGGATATAGTTTTACGCTTTATCACGAGAGAACGGAATTATATCATGATTTTATTTATATATAGCGCACAGAAAATATGGACATAGAAAGTGAAGATATACCGGAAGTGCTAACACAAGTATTAGACACTCTGCGTCAATATTTAACAGAGGACAACCCAGTATCAAGTGCAGATACTCAATTAGCTAAAGCGGTGTGCAATGAAATTTTGGTCCGAATATCTCTCGTTCCTAAAGCTTTTTCTGCTATGGACGATGCTGGGTTGGTGATGGTGGCCGCTGGTGCTGATGAAAGAGCTCTTCAGGTACCTCCTGTATATTTTTTACTCCTACTACTACTCTGTATTCTACATGTGGCAAAGGGAACTCAGTTATGAGACACAATGCGCGTTGAGTTGTTTTCGACTCCAAGCTTTGTCTTGTTATCAGAGCAATAAAAGAAAAATAATTTTATGTGTCGAACAGGAATCGAACTTACAATCCTCGCGTTTACAGTTAAAAGCTGTATCGCTGCGCCACGACAGCCTCATTATTATTAGTTATAGTTTTATAAATAAATTAAATGTAAAATTTATCACAGCTGTTGTAAATGTTATGTTGTTCATTGTGAGTTATATTTTATAAACCAGATTAATTAATAAATTACATATTGACATTACAGTCCTAACTTTATGTTTTTTATTTCATTATATAGGTATACAGATTGTAACAAATTGACAGTGTACAATATTTTTTTTTAACTATCAGGCGCTAACGTTGTTGATGGGTTTGCACGTGCCTCAGATAGCGTCCAAGGCGGCGCGCGCTCTGCCACGATACACGGATATTATAGTAGCCGATGTTGGTGAGATTCATATTTAATTATATTATGGATATATTTTATAATATAGTTTAAGGGCTAGAAAACGGCTTAATTTTATATTATGATTGCTTCAAGCTACATCACGCAATATAGCAGAGTAGGCCTTATGTTGGGACTTTCCAATTTTCCGCCGATATCTGGATAAATTGCATTTCAATTGCCGAATTACATGTCGCGCTTTGCCTTGTAGAGCGCTTTACTAGAAGGTAAAATGAAAATTTTAAATATTTCATTACCTCGAGTGGAAAACGAACTTATGCCATGATAGGCTCAAATCTTTGAGCCTATCATGGCATATATATTGTGTGACGCCGCCAAAAATATATAATAATATTTAGTATTATTCAAAGCTTTCTATATATGCGGCGAGGTGATCCGCGCAGAGGGCGCGGGCGGCGCGCGGGAGGCCTTCGTGCTCCTCAACCACTGCCTCGACCTCGTGGAGGCGGCCGAGGAGGACGCCGCGCACCTCATTGATTACAACGACTTCGGTATTATTTATATATTGTTCTCAGTCATTGTTTTATCAATAACATTATGCAGAGGAAAGTTTGTGTTATAACACTCTGTTTCCCACTTTCCGCCACGCGGTAACCCTCACGTATGAGTAATTCATTGCCATGCCGTCTTGTTGCCAGAGGAAAGAAATGCAAATCATTCATTTACCGAGCAGGAATCGGACAAAGAATAGTCGCGGTTAAATTGAGACTTTGTGCCGCTGCATCACGGCTGCCACTTCCTTTCTCAATTATCTATTTTATTGCAGAAATTGACAAATGATAATCAACATTATTACATGTAACATATGGAAGAGAATAAGTGATTTGATACTTTGACATAGCGAGTCGCCTACAACTTCGTATGCGTAGACTTATGACCGTTTTTAATTTTCTTTCCGTTTTTATCGTATATGGAGTATTGAGTGTAAAATGTAAAATTTCTGAAAAATCTTAATACTAAAGAGACCTGTCATTGGCTTTTAATTGATCACGCATTGTAAGAAATATTTTTTGATACTTATATTTTTTTTCAATTAGTTACTAACAATAAAAGAAATTAGAATTATGTTTAGTTCCCTCTCTGACAAGACTATAATGCGGTTTTAGTTTCGCTAGTCATAGTAGCATAGTATCTTGACACTAGGTTATTTTTGTCTACTTTGTGAAGATGAAAAAAAATGTATAATTGCTATTTGAGAGTGCACGGACTGGGCGCGGTCGCCGCTCACGCTGGGCGCGGGCGCGCTGCGCGGCGCCGCGCTGGCGGCCGCGCGCGACTGGGTGCTGGCCGTGTCCATGGACCAGCAGGTCGACCAGGTAAATACATTCTAGTATAGCCTTACTAGAATCTATTTTTATAACGTGAGATTACGAGTGTTTTAGACGTTTAAAATTTGCATTGTTAGTGTTTTTTTATTTTCTATAAGTAAGTAAATTATTAACAGAAAAATACGATTTTTTATAAGCAAAAACACATTTGCCTTTTAAAAGCACATTTCTAAAGCAAAGCAAGATTTAATTTATTATCATTATTATTATTTATATACAATAATTAAATAAATTTAATTATGTAAATATACTTGTAGACTCTATCAACGGACAGCCGAGGCCTGTACGCCTCGTGCGTGGGAGAGGAGCCCTGCTGCGTCCTCACCGGGTACCCGCTCGGCTCTCGTCTGGTCACTTTCCCTAACGGTTCGTAAATTGACTTGTAAGCTTTTTCGAAGTCTAATATTAAAATATTTGTCGATTATTGTTTTCAAATCTTATTTTTATTATTTAATTTTTATTTAGCGTTATTTTCAACGATCTTTTATATTGCAGTTTAATCGTTAAATATAAAAACATGATCTATCCGTTTATTAAAAAGTTTGGTATTATAATGAAGCACCTCACGATAGTGTTATGCGGCCTTATTTTCCGCTACATGTATTTATTTGCGCTGTGCGCACAATACGCAATTTTACAATATTTGGTCGGTTGGCGCAGGTCGTTGCGCGAACAGGGAGTGGTGGTCGCGCGCGTCGCGGGGCGCGCCGCCCGCGCCCGCGCTGCTGCGCCACGTGGCGCGCTGGTGCGGCGCGCCCCGCTACGAGCGCGTGTAGCGCGTCGTCGTACCGGCGCCGGCGGCATGAGACGAGATACAAGTCGCAAACAAGAAAATCTCTGTTTGTAAGTTTCACTATTATATCTTTTATTTTACCACCGTGTACTTGTTCAAATGCTGCACATATGCTAAATAAGTAGAAATAGATTATTTTAATAAAAAAATTAAATAAAGATATGTTTGAATTGATATTTTTGTATTTTATTAAAATTTACTTCATTGTAAACTTATTTTGATTTGTCAAATTTTGTTGTCATACAGCAAAGAGTATGTGTAATATAATATATAGATACGTAATAATTTACGTTATTTTTTTTAAATTATTAATATACCTTGCAGGTTTATGTTAAGCGAAGAATAAAAAGGAATCTTAAACATCTCTCTACTATAAATTAATAAAAAAGATAAGAGAAAGAAAAGGGACGTAGCTACTTGACTGACATTTATTTTTTTAGTATATTCTAAATTTTATACCGCCATAATAATATTACAACAATCCATTGCAGAAAAGTTCTTATATAACATAATAGATATTTTTGTTAACAAGGATATATAGCTGGCTGAGTTACCCGAGGAAAACAAAAGACCATTCTTTATACTGCTATAATAAACTCATTTTATTATCACATTTATTTTAATAATAATATATTTGACACTTATATTTTTTTACGAACTAAGATTCGTTTTTTTATTTCCGCTTTCACAATGTAAACTACACAGTGAAGACGATTGAGTGATTAATATATTAAAAACTTCAAAGTAATTGAATTGAATTACTTTCAAAATAGTTACATTGCGAGAACGGAATATTGAAACATTTTTTTCATGTCTACGAAGAGACATTAAGCTACTAATATATTTTAGAAGAGCTTCAAGTAAGGAGTGTCCAGCGCGGATACGACAGTAGTACTATGTGCACGTATTCGATAGGATTTCGTGGATCGGGTTCATTAGGCACAACAATATCAATAAATACATGTACATTTATTTCTTAAGAAGAATATCATTTCCATATATACTAACATATTGAAATAGTAAGCGTAAATTAGTTGATCGACACCGACGGGTCGGTCAGAATAATATGTATGTATCTAAATTTTATTCGTAATATGTATAATTAAGTAAGTATATTTTCACAGCTTCTCTATTATAACTGAATATAAAATTATAGTGTAAAAATATATTTGGAACGTTAGGTTTATCTACTTGGATCAGGGATATATAAAATTTTTCATATATTAGAAGTTAGAATACTATGTCTCTCTCTTAGGAATTGTACGATCACGAAGACGCTTAAAAATATTTTTACATTTGCATATATATATATATATATATATATAT
>DWAN01001971.1:0-16250 GCA_018230445.1 Heliconius hewitsoni
CCATACAAACTTTCAACCCCTATTTCATGCGTTTAGGGTAAAAAATTTTCAAAATCCCTTATTAGTGGATGTCCAAATTATTAAAATAAACATCTGTCCTATATCAAATCCCAGTGACAGTTCTCGCAAATGACGCTTTAAAACCAGCGAAATTGAAACGCTACATCCAAATTTGTCTGACCGTCCGTTAGAATTTTTTGAAGGAAAATTAGAGAACCTTAAAAATTAAAATTTAATCTTGGGGTTGATGGTAAGAGATTTGCATCATCCGAAAAATCGTTAGTGGCTTCGTTTGAGATATCTAAATTAATAGCTCAATCGAAAAACGTCACACTATCGGAGAAACTCTAGTAAAACCGTGTTTGATCAAAGTTTTTGGATTAGACGCCAAGAAATACCTCTGTCCTCAAGCTCGAATTGAAGTGATGTCAAATGATATAAAGGAGCAACTTGTTTCAAAAATAAAAATCGGTATTTTTCGCTTTGCAGTGTGACGAATCGACTGACATTTCGAATTGTTGCCAACTTCTTGTATTTGTTTGGTATCGATGTCATGAATTCCATTTCGAAATATTTCGAGAAACATAATATTATGTGGGATAAACTGGCTGTCATACGGCAGCGAGTTTATCTGTACTGACGGTGCTCCGGCAATGTTGGAATCACGCTCCGGACTGGCAACGTTAATAAAACAAAAAAATCCAAGCAAGCGCAAGCGTTCACACAGAACTCTTACGACACCACCAGTACCAGGATGATCCTATTCTAGGCCGGGATCACACGACACAAAATATGTGGATAAGGTTGTATGAATTGAGAGCAGAGGAAGAGATTTTTCTGGATTCTAGATATTTTCGATTTCGAGACGATTAATGACAACGACCTCAAAAAGAATTTCAAGCATTTGTGACATTTTTCCCGACTGCCGAGGAAGGGTTATTAGACAAAACAATTGTAATGTCGATGTAGCAGAATAAAAGTGAATATAAATATATTTTTTAAATATCATTCCTGGTTTCTAACCTCTGTTTGATTCATCCAAAAAAGTAAAAATAAATATTTTTGATATTAAAATAAATCAAATCAATCAGCTTCATGCTGTATTGCCCCACAATGCAGGGTACATAGAGGGAACATACTGTTAATACACTCCTTTCCCCACTTTCTGCTGAATTCTGGAGGCATTGCATGGCGGACCTCAACGCCGGGGTTTTTGCTTTGGAGAGCGAAGGAATGAAAATATAAGTTTAAATAGATATTTCAGGAAAAAAAGCTTTTTATATTTTTTTCAGATTTAAAATGGTACCCGCATGTAAACAAGGGAAGAGCCTAGTGTTAAGGCACTTCGCTCCCCATTTTCCACACAATTCTAAAGGCATGTAAGTGGCGGATCGTAACGTCGCACCTTGCCTAGACACAAGAGAGAAGAAATTAAACTATTAACTATTTAATTTCCTTGAGTGGGAATCGAACCTGCACTTGTCGCGTTTACAGTTACACGCCTGTACCTGTACGCCATGACTCATCTGAACGAAGTGGCTTAACACGAGGTTCCCAGGTTCCCTGTGTTAGGTGCGGGATACAGGGCAAATCTTAAATAAAAAGCTGTACATACGAGTTAGACTCAGGAATGTGTTCACAACTTTATAAAGTATTTGTGGGCAATATCCAAGAAGTATTTACCTTAAACGATTCAGGTATTTCTTCAATAGCACGATGTATGAGAGTGCCGTTCACGTACAAACAATTGGCAGCACCATTTTCTGGTACAGTGAGCGTTTGATATGTGAAAGTGGCCTCCCTTTCAATCCTTTTTAGCATCTCTTTTGCCTCCTTGCTGGAGGACACGCAGAGGATATCCGACCCAGCCATGCTGATGTATTTTTTAAGGTGGCGTACACCTTGAGCTACCTGAAAATTTATTTAATAATAATAATAATACTCTAAGATCCAAAGGTTGCCTGGAAGAGATCGCTTTAAGCGATAAGGTCGCCTTGTTGTACTTTTTTATTATTATGTATATTTTATTATTAAATATATATATATATTTTATTATTATGTTTGTAAGTGGTTTTGTTTCTTTTAAATGTGCAATAAAGTATATTTATTTATTTATTATTATTAAAGTAGCAGGGTGGCCTGAGGAACCTTAGTGATAAGTCATTATATTCCTACTTTCCCCATATCCAATATAGTGTATTGAATGGCAGGGCTCAACGCCACGTTTTGTGTTCCAGAGAGGAATCAGACCGTAAAGAAAATAAGCGGTGTTGGGATCTGTCATTCAACACGCAATATCTTTAATATTGGGCAGTGCATGAAGAACAGTCTTAACACTAGGCCCCTCTGCCCACCCTGCTATATGATTATATGCAAGATACAGTGTAATAAGCAAATACCTTGATGAAGCCAGTCGTGGCGCAGCGGCACGAAGTGTGACTGTAAAACCGACTGGTTGTGGGTTCGATCTCCACTCGAGGAGATGAAATATTTACTTAGATTTATTGTTCCATTTCTTCGCTCTGGTGTCGAGGCTAAGCGCGACGTTGAGTTCTGCCCCTCAACACGCAATGCCTCCAGAGTTTGGAAGAAAGTGGCGAAGGGCGTGTCTTAATACTAAGTTCTCACTGCCTACTCTGCTGTGTGCGGGATACAGCGTGAAACCGATTAATTATTAAATACCTTGATAGGTGTGCAGGGGAATTCAGGGAAAGCTTCAGCAACCGCACTAGCACCAGCTTCGTTACTAGTATCAGATATACCAACGAAAAACTCTCTGCCTGGAAATGTAAAAAAATATTTTATTACAAGAAATACTCCTGGCCTTTGTGGCACAGGGGCACAAGCGTGTGACTGTAAACGTGACGATTGTGGATTCGATTCCTACTTGAGAGACTTTATATATTTAATATTTCCTTCCCTGGTAAAGAGGTAAACCGTCTAATTCCGCCTCGAAACACACAATGCCTCAAGAATCCGTCAGAAGGCGGGTAACGGAACTGTCTTAATGAAGAGCGCAATGTTTTAACGTTAGGTTCCCTCGTGTGAAGCTAAAAAAATAAATACAAGGTATATCCTTCTAATAATATTATAAATATGAAAGATTCATAGGATGGATGTTTATTCCACTTTCACGCAAGAATTCCTGAACGGATTTAAATGAAACTGTATTGTGATATAGAAATATAGCTTAAACATCAGAATAACACATAGGCTACAATTTATAAAATACCTTTGAATAATTTGGCTATAATATAATAATAAGCTTAAAATGACAAAGCCAGTATTATCTAGCTAGTAATAGAACAATAGTATTATATTATATTTTATATTTTTTTGTATAATTAAATGGTTAATGAATGCCATCCAGATAAACTGTTAAACAAATATAAGACTGCTAAATAATAATTGACTAGCGATATCCACGCGGCTTCGCCAACTTGAACAATGCAAATATTTATTTAATATTATTAAATGACTAGTTTAGGGAACATTGAACAATATATTGTGATTCTCCTAATAAATCGCAATTTAAATCTTTCGGATTTTAATTTTTGCTCACAAAAATGTCGTACCTACTAGGTAAAAATTTAGCTGTTTCATATCTATCTAAGTAGGCGCGCACGACAATCGCGGATTGTCGTGCGTATTCTGAAATAAAAAATATCCTATATGTCGCTCCACAACCACCTCTATATTGCAGTAATAGTCCCATAAAAATCGATTCAGCTATCCCAGAGATTAATCCGGACAAAGATTTTTTCATTGTTTATATTTTGGTATCGTATAAATAACTATGGATATGAACTCAGAAAACCAAGGTTATTTTAAAATCACAACAGACACTCCCTTTTTTTATATGTATAGATAAAGAAATACCTGTGAATAAAACATCGGAGCCAGCTAGTTTGGCTTCCGGGTCTTGTACTTCCATCACGGTTTGGCCGAGTTCTTTTGTCATAACCTCCTTTAAAGCGGCCATCTGAAATAATAATTATTTCAATTTCACATTTTATTTATATAGCTTTTTAAGATTTTTAACGTTTAAGTTTCTGTATTTAACTCGCTGTTTCGCTTTACATTATTTTAACCGTTTTTTTCAAGAACAGTTTTGCACAAATACTATTTGTTTCAGACAACATTACAAATCTTTCGATACTCTTTATTTTAAAATAATATACAAACTGCGAACCTAAAACCCGTTGCGTAATATGAAATAAAGGAGAAAGGTGTAACAAAATAAAAAAAAAAAAGATTAATCTTACATGTTTTACTTTTATTTATATCGATTTTTTTATTTTATGTCATCAAGATACTTAAATAAATATTTAAATTTGATTACAAGAAAAAAAACTAAATTAAAATATCTAATTACAACCATTGAGCGCCATGTTTATTTTAGCATTGGATTGTTGGTTGGATGTCAAATAAATTTTGAATATTATTATTCGGTTTTTTGTTTATTAAAAAAATAGACGAATAAAAGAATTAGAAGAATATAGTTTGCTACAAAAAAAGTGCAGAAATAATAGTTGGCGAGTATATAAAATATTTTTTTTTTCAGTATCAATCGTCAGTTTATTCTATTACGATAGCTTTTGGCCAATTGCAAATGTTATTTTTTTATTTATCAAAAACTGAGAAATAGTGTCGTGTCATCGATAGTGCATCATTGGATTAGACTGCAAACCTGCTAAATCCGTATTTATGGCATTTATTTAGTTTTGAAAAAAAAAAATTAAATCAACCATCATTTTATTATGTATAAAAGACAACACAAATCAATTTTAAAAATAATTAAGATCTTCTAATAATATTATCACTAATAGTCTTTTGTGCCTCCTGATAATTTTCTTCATCGGCTGTTTGGCATACATTTTAAGGCAACAATATATGTACATTTAGACACTATCCCACTTCACAATAACAATAATATTTAAAGTTATTCTAAATATCTATTTCAAAGTGTTTAATTTTAAGGTTGTTCACTTATATATCTTTTAAATGCTTTGTTTAATTTATATTACTCTAGAGACATTCAGAATACAGGTTAATTACTAGGTCAAACAGCAATTTATAGAAAATTAGGTCATGAATGAGAGCTAGCTCATACTTCTATTATGACATGATAATTTTTTATTTATGTATTATTTATATCTTGATAGGTATGATATTGATTAGAATAATAAGAAATAGAATGTGGGCTTAGGTATTAAGTAATAAAGTGTGTCAATAGTATGTACTTAATAAGTATATTTTGATATACTTTTCTGTTTTAGTTTTATATCTGACTAATCTTAGTTTATTAGATTGATTTTTTTTATTGTAGATTGCTAAAACTGTTAAGTACTAATAAGACACAGTTGAAAACATTACTGTAAAGTGAATTTTCATTCCCCTAAGTAGAAATCAATACAACTGTCACATTCACAGTCGCCCCCTGGTGCCACAAATGCCTTAGAATATGTTATGAATTAAATAAAGAATAAGATTCTTGCATAACAAATGTCAATTATGTTATAGAACCTATGTAAAATTGTGTATTTATAATAGAATAAAATTAAACTAACTAGTATGTTATTTGATAAGTGTCTTAATACACAAATAGTAAACATAAATAATACTTGTATTAATATTTAAGCACTCTAGTAATCAAGTTGAAGTATTTTACCTCTTCATATAATATTAGTACAATAGATTTTTTATTGCAATGATCATTTGAAAATACAGATAGTATATATTGTTTTTATATTTTTTAAAAGAAATGTTATATCAATTGAAAATTATATTTGAATTATGAATGAAATATATTGTATGGCAAAAAATTAACAAATATAAGTATTCTTTATTTTAAAAGACTTTTGTAATTTTTAAATTATTGAACGAACATAACGCTACCACCAGCTCAAAATGCATTTCTGCTAAGAAACAGCTAGTAATTAACAGTTGCTACTTTCAATATAAAACTTACAATCTTATTGCTTCATACATATTCTCTATAAAATTCAAGAACAAACAATTTCACATCTTCTTATTTATTACATTTTCAAGACATAGCATTTTAAATGACAATATGTGGACTCAATTCCTACTCAGGGGAAAAAAGTATAATTATGTTTCATTCCCCTTGGCAGGAATTGAATCCACAACTGTTATATTTAGTCGGATACTACACAGCTGCAACATGGCAGTCTTAACATAGGTTATTCATAGTAAGATAGCATTTCTTTATAAAACATTGATAGATTTTATTATCTTTTCAAGGGCAAAAATAGCTATTATACTTTACTAGTAATCAATTTCATGGTCTAACCCGCACACGACACGGCAGGCAGAGGGAGTGTTAAGTCACTGAGTTTAAATTAAAACAAATTTAAATAATTACTTCATTTCCTCGGGTGGAGATTGAACCCACTACCAGTTGCATTTACAGAGACACTAGTGCCCCTGCGACACAACTTGCCTCTTACTAGTAAACTTATAATATTACCATTCTTTTAATAACTCTTTGTAATTGTAATAAAATACTTAGACATAAGCAAGCCCTATTTATGCTACAGATTTATTTTACCAACTTATATTCTTTCAGAAATATATTTTATGGATAAAATTAGAAAAAAAAACTTACTATAATCTGCTCAGTGGCAGAAATAGGTTTGGGCATGAGCACGATGCCGTGACAGATGATGGCTAAATCTTCAAATATTATATTTTCAGGGAAATATGCGTCTGTCTCGACTTCGATCAGCTCCAAATTCAGTTCTTTAAGAAGTCGAAGATAATAATCATATTGACGACGGGAATCATTTAAATCTGCTTTATCGATGAGACGTAGAGGAGTTACTTTACCAACAAGAGCGTGGGTATATTCGTGCATTTTAAAATCCATTTTTGATGATCTCTTAAATGAATAAATTTAACGCCGGCTTGGTATACAAATTTACGTGTCAAATATGATAGAGTTATTTATATATTTTAAAATTCTAAATTTTGTTACAATATTAATACACGAAAGAAGACACTATATGTAAAACCCCAATTTTATACCAAAATTCAAATTTACTAAATTGCACTGAGTGAAAGAGCTCCGAGACTGCCCAGGGACGTCAAACCTACAGCTACTAGGGATGTACCTACCAGAATTATCGTTACAGCAGTCTGATGTCTGTATCACATGATCGAATAAATATCGATATAATTGTCGCATGTCAATAGTAATTGAGACCCAACACATATATTGCCTTATTTTAAATTTTAGTCTTAATTTTGGTCGAAATTATAAATACCGAACATTCGGTTAATCACTGATTTTAGTTAAAAGCCAAAGCCAATCAAATAGACAAGCAGTTTGAATATAAATTAATCGAACAAGAACTCTCGAACATATTCGGATAGTATGTTCGAGACTCATATAATACAATTTCTATTTTCTATGTACATTGCCGCTCCCAAGTTCTGTTATTCAATTTGAATAGCTTTGAACCAAAAGGTAAATTTCATTACCATCATCATAAATGGCTTTATATTACTCCCTGTAGTTTGAAATTAATTATTCTACACTTCCGCTTTTTCCACGATGTTTATTTAAGTTACGTATCAATTAAAAAGCCTCAGTACAGGTTTTTAGAATATTATACCTACATTAAAACTTAACTATTAGACTCGATAAATATTTGTAGCCTACTTTTATAAAATCAGGATACTAAATAAGCAATACTTTTTTTGTATTTTGATCATATTAATTACATATTATAAATTTAGTTTTTATTTGAAATATTTATTTTGTATTTGTATTTATATAATGAAAGTCAGAAAAAGAGTATTATTAGCATTTAATAATGTGATAAAACAAATACAATATATTATTTTTTGTCGGCTAAGCCGATTTAGTTGTCGTTTCGTCTTCGCTTGTATTTTAATCGGTTTATAAATAAAAAGAATATTATTGAATTAACTTAATCTTTATTTTGTGATATATGTACAGATATTATTTTCAAAATTATATGGTTATTAGAAAACGAAAATTGGGCGATGTTACAAGTGGATTGCTAGTGTTTAAATAAAAGGCAACTATTTCTTACTAGATATTTATTTATTAGACATTAAATGTGTTACATCTACTATTAAACTTCTACAAATGATACACATCAACATCTAACATAGTATTTATCTATTTACTCTTAAATGAGAAACTATTTTAGAATGAAATATTTATTATTTTACGAAAGTGCATAAATTTTGGAACGTATAAATATATATGGGTACAGTTCGCGAGGCTTAAGGTGAGCTTTGCATCTGTGTAATTGATTATAAAATAAATTATTATAATTATAAATTATATAGGAAAATAAACGCTTTGTTAAGTATAAGAAATAAATTTAAAAAAAGCAATATAAATTAATTATACCAATTCTGCTTAGCCGGACATTGCATTCTCATAATCGTTACTCTCGTGACGAGTCTCGTCAGATGTCGTTTGAGTTAGTAACGAAGCTTTCCGTTATATTACCAAAAACGGTGTTGTGTTATCGATTTTCTTTTTTCTTATTTTATTGAGTACATTTTTTATTCTGTACAAGAATGATAGTGCAAACTTTTTATTTCACTTAATAAATCGTACACACATGTTAATAATATATGTGACGCTGCTATCAGTACAATGCACAAGCAATATAATATTAATTAACATGTTTGGGCCAAGCAGGTCGCGCTACACGTACACTATATAAGCACAAACACAGATGCAAAGCTCAGCTTAGACCTCGCAAGCTATACGTACTCACTTAAAGATAAGTCTTTACTAACTTCAATAACGATTAATACGAAAATATTATTTTAAAATTTCCCCTTATTTTAAAACCATAGAGGTTAAGTACATATTATGAATTCAAATCCCTACAACACCGATATAACCTACGTAAAGACTAAAAAACAGTAGAATAATAACACATCGTTTACCTAAATAATCTTTACAGCAAAGTCAGACATATCTATTTAAAATATATTAATATATTTAAGGCGCTTTTCCAAAATAGGAGGCCAAAACCCTATGAATATTACGTCACAAGTGACAAAATTATTCTAGAAATCGATTATAATATCTTATCAACTAAGAAAATATATTTGATGATCGATATTAAGTACCTATAAAAAGTTTCATTAAGTATAATAATATTACAATGATAATCTTTTTAAAAATCACTTCATTATGTAAAATATTTTTCACAGAGAGCCACCACGCTTGGATGAAGTGTTTAAGACACCATGATCTCTATCTGTTAAGAGAGGTGTGCATATTGAAAATAAGTAAAAAAATATTTACTTTAAAATGAATTAATAATTTTTATTGACCCAAAATATGAATAGGACCCATTAAACATCCCAAATTAAATATAAAAGAAACTAATAGAAACATTTGGATATAAATACTAATAGACACCTCAATATTGAATGCTGAATAAGCGCAAAAACATGCTGAGTACCAATAGTTTTCAAACTCACATATTGCTTTACTTATTGTTCAAAAAGATCTTATCTATGAGAAATATATTTACAAAATTGTACTCTTTGCCTTGTATATAAACCGTCTGTTTTAATCAAATATGCTATGTTTAAAACATACATTTAATATTATGTTTAAGATACTACACTATAAACACCTTGATAATATTAAATCTAAGATAATTAATATTTATTGACATTACAAATAAAATGGTAATACAATAATCTTAGTCGAAAAATAGAAGTAGGCATAACTCTCAAAAATATTTTATAAATTGACAGTTAGATCAGTTTATAGATAATTTCAAATGTTGGATATTACTGCATTAAAGCTGCTTCAAGTAGAATTGAATTTGCAAATTCTATAGAATAAGAGTGCACCGAGAACCTCTACAAAACATTGTACAAAGTAAAGAATACATTTAGTTGAAGGTGATACTTTCAACGACATGTCTTCTTTTCGAAATATTGTTATCTTAAGTTTAATAAGTTAGTCTCTTTCTGATTATATATAATAGATATTATTGAAGGTAAAACAATATCAATGTCACATACCTATTATATTTGTAATTGTAATTAGTATTCCTATTAAATATTTAAATATTGACACAATATATCTATTTTAAGGATGTTTACACCAGGTCTATGTTTCTACTATAATTTACATAATTTTTAAAATGATTATAGCAAAAAAAATAAAGAGAAAAGAAATTAACTTGAAATATTTATTTACAAACCTTACTTACCTAAAAACGCTTTCACTTACCTACGAGTAGTTAACCTAGCTGTTTATATACTATTGGATATTTTTTAAGTAGAAATTCAGAAAATAACTATCTTTCTAGATAATGGAATGAAATTTTGTATTTAAAATTTTATAGTTTGCTAAAAGTTCTGAAGCTATCAAGGAATGTGAATTCTTTTCTATTTTAATTTAAACAATCTTATCAATACTTATAAATATTACATTTCCAATATATGTTGAATCATTTTCATTATATACTGGCAAATGTTTTCTATATTTTCATATTAAGAGGAATCTAATGAATTCAAGATATGGTTTACCCCGACCTAGGGCTTAATCAAGGGGGAGTCAGGTGGGAAATGGGCCATGCCAGGCCAGTTTATAGTAAAAAAGAAGGCTGAAAAATAAAAACAATTTCTTACACAAATAATGAGGGAGTTCTACGCAGGAGCACATGCGTGTGACTGTTAAGCAACAGTTGTGGGTTTCATTCCCACTTGGGGGAATGAATTATTGTTTATTAATGTTTTCATTTCTTTGCTCTGGTACCAAGGCAAAAGTGCAGCATTGCATTCCACTTAATGCCTTGAAAATTTGGCAGAAATTGGAGAACAGTGTCTTAAGATTAGGTTCCCCCTGCTTACCTTGCCTGCTATATGTGGGCCACAGCGTGAAGCTGAATAAAAAGGTTTTTATTTCATAATTTAAACATTAGCTCAAGTTCAATAAGATAATCATTGCTTTTAAGTGACCGCTTGAGGCTATGTCCCACTTTGTAAATATATATAGAGATGCCCATGATCCCAACCAATATTATATAAAAGTTGAGAAATATAAGTTTGAATATATTATATTTAAAATTTTCTATAGTCAAAATTTTGAAATATAAAAAAAAACAAAAATAACAATTAACTTTGTAAATAAGATATAGAATACAATATATGAATAGTAGGTTAGCAATGTAACTATACATTTAAATTTAGAATTAAACAACAAAAATAAAGTGTATAATATGAAACTTAAAGAACACAATATCAACCAAGTGTCACTTTCACTGGAGTCCAAATAATTTAGCTCCTATTGTTTAGTAGTTAACAAAATACGTTCCTCATATGTCCTCAGAATTCTGCAATGTTATAAGTCCCTGGTATTCCATCTCCTTGTACATGACATCTTGATTCAAAGTGTGCAGAATATCTTGGAAGCGTTGACGCAGTGCTTGATTTTCCATTCCAGCAATTTCATTTTGAGTTCTCTGCCTCCTTTGCTTCAGTTCTTCCAATTCTGTCCTCAACTGCTCTATCCTGAAAGTCATGTTATCTTTAGACATATCTCGAGAGTAGTCAGTATCCTCTTCAGATGACATACCACTTCTGGTCACAGTTGAAGTAGCTGGTGTTGTTGCACGACTTCTGCTGGATTTTTTCAAATGAGAACTTTGAGTATGGAACATTTGTGATTCAAATTCAATTGGGTAAGTCTCCCGTCTCTGTGTCTCTCCAATACCAAGCATGGAACTATTGTCAGATAATCGACTATCATATGCAGATAAACGGCTGTCTTCCAAATCTCCTTTAAGATTGTCATTATCATCCTCAATGTCGCTGTCACTAACTGCACCACCAAATATATCTACTACATTTGATGGTCTCTGGTTTGCAGCATTGGCATTTGCTAAAGCAATTGCTTCTTTTTCCTTTTTCTTTTCAGCATTACGCTCAGCTTTTGTTTTCTTCTCTGGTTTCCTGGTTTCTGGTGGAGCTAGCTCAGGCTTGTTATATTGCTCATCTTCCTCTTTAATCACTTCATAAGTGGAGCTTTCGGCCTCATTATCTGCCCTTAGTAATCTTTTCACTTCTTTTTCTATTTCAGGTGCTTCTACATATTTCTTTTTCAAAGTTTTTCTAAATCTTCGTTTTCTTACATTTTTAGTAGGTGGTGTTACTCCATGAGGATAAAGAAATTTTTTGTCAACTTTGTATGGATCTTTTTTCTTATTTTTAGCGGGTGACTCTTCTTCTGTTGGAGTTTGATCTGGTTCTTCCTTACATATCATCATTTGGCATACATCTGCTGTTTTATAAAAACTCTTGTTATCTATTGTTTTCAAAGACTCAGTAATTGTAGGTAAATCTACAATTTTAGCGTGCATAAGCCAATGGTCGAACCTCACCTCTCCATGTCGCATATCATTATCTATTTGGATAGTCAACCGATTCTTGATGTTGTCACCAGATTTGAGTAGCTCTCGTAGCATTTTTGCAGGCTCCTCAGGTAGTCGCATAATAAATTGTGACTCAAGCTCTGCCATGAACTCAACCTTGCGTTTATCTCTGTTCATTGTTGGCGATTTGGTCATTATAGCTGATTTTATTTACTTATACACGAAAATAAGCGTCTCAATAAATGAGAAACTCCGCACAATAAAAGTAATAGAGAATATTCTGCAAAGAAGGACCCAAGTCCCAAAGCTTTAAACCGAGATAACAAATTTTAGCTGTATTGATCGTCAATTTATTGATTTAACTACTCTCTCTGTGATTTAACTACAGAACATAATTTAACAGATTATAAAAATTAGTATTTTATACAGATTATAAAAATAATTTTGATTAGTTACGGTAAGATAGGATGCAACTTACTTAAATTGGATTAAAAATAGGATTAAAAGCTTCTATTACATTAACCAACACAATAAATATATATTATATATTTTTTTAGCTTTACACTGAATCCCGCATATAGTAGAATAGGCAAAGGGAAGCTGAAAGCCTAATGTTAAGACACTCCGTTCTCCACTTTCTACCGAATTCTGGAGACATTGCGTGTTGAGTGGCAGAACTCAACGCCGCGCTTTGCCTCGGCACCAGAGCGAAGAAATGGAAAAATAAATTTAAGTAAATATTTCATCTCTTCGAGTGGGGATCGAACCCATTTATCTAGTTCAAGTACGACGAATATTTTAATAATAATCAATACAAGGTAACTCGTATTGATTTTTATTAAAATATTTAACACATAGCAATACCATTTAATAGGGCTGTCTACTTATAAAGTACATCGACGTTTGATACTTCTGTCTGATACATCGGTTAGAAGCATTGATATTTATCAAATTCCAGTACTTTTCAAAAATGCTCACATTCATTTCACAAGTAATAAATAACAAATATGAATGTTCGCAACAGCTCATTTTTGTGAACGACAATAAACGATTTAAAAACGTTTCCATTTTTACGTTGGGTTTTCTTTTTATTTCAATATTGCGGCCATCGCGGCAATATTGCCGCAAGGCCACAATAGTGTGATTGTAACGCGACGGTTGTTTTCGATCCCCACTTGAGGGAATGAGTGATTATTCATGAATATTTTTATTGGTTCGCTCTCGCACCAAGGCAAGAATAGTCTGGCGTTCAGTTGCACCATTCAACACACAATGCTTCGAAAACTTCGGCGGAGAGTGGTGAACGGAGTATGCAGGTGGAGCTGTATGTTCAATACGGCGTGAAGCGTTTAGTCTAATGTATTAATTTAATTGCATATTAATATTATTCTCTAGATTATTAATTTAATATACTCATTTAGCGGAGCGTTTCGTTTGTTCTTAAACTTTTACTACTTATTTCAGAATAAAAAGTATATTATATTTTTGTGTCTACATTATTGCACTATAAAAATATGCTAATTATTAAAAAAAATATACTTTTACATTTTTAAAAGCTTTTATTTCCATTACATACAAAAAAATCCAAAAAATCAAAGAAAGTGTCCTTCGAATTAATTCGTCATTCAAAGCTAAGAGTGAAATCCGAAGTAATATTTAATACTACCTATTTTATATTTTAACTCGAAAAACCAACTATTAATTAATATAATTAAATTTTTTACAGTTTTAGTGGAACTAATGTTATAGTTCTTATTAAATGAAATTACAGTATAATTATAATGTGAGAAATATTCCCGAATTACGATCCTTTTACAGGTACAAAGGAATCCAAAATTGAAAGGAAGAGTGCATGTAATTGAGATGTCGCTATACCTACGCGAACAAGGCGATCGTTCAAAAGAGTAGATCAAAATGTATGAATCAAAATTGAACGCTTAGTTGTTTTAAAAAATTAACAGATAAAACGTGCCAATTTCAATTTCTGACACAATAGTAAAAAAAGATGAGAAGAGAAAAAAGAAGAGAAAGTTTAATTAATGTTTAATTGAACAATTAAAAAATATCTTCTTAATTTTTTAAATCAAAGCCACTGAAACACTAAAAGGTACAATAATTAGCTGGTTACCATTAATTCGATGTTTTCAATAAACACATCGGTACATTGAAGAGAGAGGTACAAAGGAGAGCCCTGCATGTGGCCTTTTTCGATCTGCAGAAGGCCTTCGCCTCTGGAAGGGCACGCTTGAGAACGGTGATCTTAAACTAAATGTGGCCAACACTCAAGAGCTTCACGTCACGGAAATGAAGATGCTGAGATGGATGTAACGCAGTCTGACCATATACGAAAAAAAATCATTCGAGGTAGTCTTGGAGTCAGTGACGCAGTGGACAAGCTCCAGTAGCGTCGCCTCACATGGTCTGCACGTTATGGGCCGGTCTTAGAATTATGCCGGATGCAAGTGCCTTACTATATCCTGGAGACCTCTCGAACGGAAAAAGTATTGGTTGGATGGAAAGGAAGCATTGGTTGGATGTCGTGGTAAAAGATATGAGAGCCAATGGTCTAACCACCGAGGACGCTAAAAACCATGCAAAGTGAAGTGGTTGAGCAGGAAGGCATACCCTGGCAAAAGCCGGGACCAGGGAGAAGAAGACATCGGTACATCGAAAAAAAGCAATATAAAAATGCATCATTGGATCGTTTCGATGCTTCGTACTCGAGTAAGTTCATCGATCATCGAGTAAGTCCGATTCATCGATGTGTATCGAATATCCCTACCATTTATTACTTATATGATATTTGATTGGGACACGACACGTCATGTTGTCAAAAAAGTTTTCAAAATAATTTCATACATAATAGTATATAGATTTATGAAATAATTATTGTGTTAACAGTAGTGATTAAAATTGATTATATGATACTCGAGAAACTTCACCAAAGGTCAGTATTTAATATTTTCATCAGATTGACTTTTCACATTAAAGTAGGATACCTAGGTAATCAATACATTGTACCTGTAGTAGGTAATCAATACATTGTTCTAGCTTGTCCGAATTGGTTTTACTCCTGTCGGTAAAATCTGTTTTTTCTGGAAAGACCTATTTGCTACTGAACAAAGTGTGATTCATATTTATGTTAAAAGAACGTAATTGTATAAACGAAATATACATTTTTACGTAAGCTTAGTGACGTTTATGTTATTATATTATAGTTCTAATAAATTTTAAGTGTATATAAGTGAACTCCCTAAATCAATACAATTTTGCAGGTCACAATGAGGCTCTTTATTTACTTAGCTTTAATAGCTGCTATACTACATTGTTCATTTGCACCCCCTGTTACGCCTGATAAACGTAAAGAGGAAGAAAAGGATGAAAATGATTTGGTAAGTAAAATTTTTTATAATTGCAGTTTTTGTAATATTTGTATTAAAACCGGATAAAACCATTGCATTTGGAACATAAGAAAATTATTTCATAGTTTTTTTTTATTAATATTCATGTTTACGTGCTCTGCATAAGAAATTATTTATTTTCTTTTAAAATATTGATTTTGTCTTAATGAAACAGGCTATTCATAGGTGTTTCTTTTTTTTACATGATGCAAAGGTTACCTAAACTGGTTTACTTTAAGGCTAATGTAAGGCAGTTTTTTTGTTTCACTCTGTATCCAACATATAGCAGGGTAGGCAGTACGAACCTTTTGTTAAATCCCGGTGTTCTCCATTTTCTGTCCAATTTTATTGAGTGCGGAAACTCCATGCTGTGCTTTTATATTTTACCAGAATGAAGGAATAAAAATAATTAATTCCTCCAAGTGGTAATTAGACTGTC
>DWAN01001972.1:0-16242 GCA_018230445.1 Heliconius hewitsoni
ACACCACCAGTACCAGGATGATCCTATTCTAGGCCGGGATCACACGGCACAAGATACCAATAACGTTAACACATACTACTACAAAAATACTACTAAAGGTTACTAAGCAACTTTGAACTTTGCCGCCAATACCGACGACTCGATTGTATCGTATGCGGCCGTTTTCCTTTGATAGGTTTATGTGTGCGTGTGTCGTTCTTGAAAAATGGCGTTTTATTTTACAACGATATTTTTTTTTTATTTTGTTTGAAAAATATACTTTTTCATTTTTGAAATAAAAAAAATCCTATTTCTAAACTGTTGAGGTATCTGGATTAATTTCTTTAGGTATGAATTTCAAATATTTTGCCCTATTTGATAATATATAAAGATAAAAAATTAAATTATTAAATAACATTTTCAACACCCGTAAAAGTAGATCATAGTAGAATATTTTTTCCTGTGGTGCAGCAGGTGGAGGGAATATGGAAACTTAGTGTTGAGATAGTTTGGTTTCTCATTTTCCACCTTAAACTACAACATGTGTAATTGATAATGCCTCCCCCCAGAGAGTGGCTGACGCCGGCGGCGCTGCAGCAGTCGCTGGCGGCGCACTCGCGCTCCTCGTCGCCCGCCACGCCCTCGCAATAGCGACGTGAGTGTTGAACTTGCTGTGTGGACTGTGGAGATAGTCCTATATATTTTAGTGGACTGTGTGTGTAAAAGTGTCCACTTTTATAGTAATATCTTTTGTAAAAAATATATATACTTATATTGGGTGAGTACTTTAATGAATACTAACAATTTTTTTTTGTTTCTCCAGACGAGTACCTGCGAAAGTGCAGACGCCAGAAATAACGTGTTGTGCGTAACATATAGTGTTAGACATAGTTGACTCCTTTTGGCGCATTGTCGATACTTTGTGTAGAGTTGCCAGGTGCAAATATTGCCAACTACAACGAAATATAACATGTTTTAAAATAAAATATTTAAACATTTAGTCGTGTTGTAACATTCTTGTTAATGTACAATTATAATATACTAAGTAGATAATAATTTAGTCTGGCTGAATATATTATATTCTATGCCTTCTAGTTTGTTCTATATTCGAAACTAAATGTATCGTATATAACTAAAATTTTAAAATAATTCTTGTAGAATTATGTACTAAAAATTACATAAAAAATATTTCTACATCCTGGCAACACTACAGATTAGTCTCGTTTGTTTGACGAGTGTTGCAAGTTTTGAAAACTAGATTGTTAAATAAAAACTATTATGAATATTATAAAATTTTGCGACGTGTGATCGAAAAGTGTAATGGAATTAATATTTGTAAAAACAATTTTATATGGCAACATTTTTTTAATGATTTAATCAAACATGCGAGCTTTGCAATGATATGTAATAATTAAAAATAAATAATTTGATTTAGGAATTTTGCAAAACTATTTATTAATATTTAAATTAGGCTTTATAAATAACGTCGTACCATCCATTTTTTAACACTCGAACCTTGATCTTCAATAAGAATTATTTTAAAAGCTAAAAACGACTGCTCAAAAATAAGTGATTATCCAAGTTCCTAAAATTAAATAGAATTTGCATTTTTGCTAACGCCACGAACATAACATTAAACATATACCGTTTGAGGGCTTCACGTTCATTTAATTATTTAACATAATAATCTCGTGAAACGGGCAGAGAGGAACTTGCTAGTTCATTTTTGCCTACATTAATATTCCATGCCGCCTATTTTAGTAATATTGCAAGTTAAATAACTCAAGTAACGCTATGATTAACCTAACCGAGGAGAAATACTTTTAAGACATGAAAAACCCCATACATAAATATTACATTATTCACTATAACAATAGTAAAAAATGAAATATATTTTTTTTCAAATTTCCAGAAGCAATGAATAATTGTTTGTTCTTGTCAATAAGCATTAGCATTCAAGAATTTTTGTAGCTTTATTAATTTTCATTCAAAATTTATTAAATAATCAATATTTTTTAGCAATAATTTTTAACGCGATTCAGCGTTACAAATGATTCCTCTCACACTTTTGTCATTATTAGCCTTCTTATAATACTATAAAGACGTTTCAAAATTAAATTCCATTCATTTAGGGTAAATTAATACGTAGTTTTAGTGTTCCGTCCGTGATTTATCCAATAGATAAATGTCATGGTGTGTTATAATGTCAAATTTATTCAAGATTTCCTTCTTTCTTTGTGTAGTATTATGCTATTTCTATTTATCTGTTTATTTCTTCGATCAACTATACAAGAGATAACAAATTGCATACAAACACGGCTCATAAATATGGCAAGACTCAATATAAACACAAATTCATAATATTATTACACACAGACTTATAACATAAGATCATTCAATAAAATCCAATCTTATAATAGTGCGTTAAGGCTTAGTTTCGTATTGCGCGTAATGGATATAAAACATTTAACCCGAAATATTTTATATAATATCCAGACGGAGACAGAGAAAACCTATAAAACCTAAAAAAATTAAAACAATTATCAAAATTAAGACAACCACTCCATTCATGTTTTAGTCCAGACCAAAAAATATTCGTAGTCGCAAATATTAGACAAACGATGGAACATTTTTTTATTGCCGAATTTATAATGGACATGAGGCATTTTAGCACGTCTAAAGATGGATCATACTAAAGTCAAATAAGAACAAAATGCTTTTTGTGCTCTCATTTCTCGACCCGCTTTTTGCCGTGTAATCCTTAATCTAGTTGATCGAAAGTATATTTATTGTATTTTTTTTATTAAAATTGTATACATTTAAAAATATATATATTGGTAAATTTTATGAAATGGTCAATTGCACAATATGGCCGCGATATATAGAAAATTTTGTAAAGTTATGCATATTTTAATTAACTTATTTTTACTTATACTTAGGTTCAAACTCAAGTATTTTAAACTTTGATATTTATTTAATTTTTCATTTATATATTATTAAATTACGTCTTATCAAACGCAGTCGTTATAAGAATTTCTTGATAAACTAGTGCCATGACAGTAGCGGTTCAATTGTAATTAAAATGTATACCTTAATCGTTTAAGATTAGACATTTATTAGGTAAGATACATAGTATTCAATATGTGTCTTCTTTATGTAAAAACGTTTATTAAATAATAATCAATTATATATTTTTTTTATAAAATTAAAAGGTTTTTTATATAGAAGCTTAAAACTTTTTAAAAAATTTCATATCTTTTATGTAGCTATGGTTTTTTTATACAAATACGAATTATTATTTCATTCTATCACGTCTGTTCCAATAAAATAAAATATTTAGGCATAACATAAGTATTACTAGTTCTATGCAATTCAATTCTTCCTAATAGCCAATCATCCAGAAACAATACTTTACCTACATTTAAGATTTCATTCACTAATTATAAATAAATTAATTTTAGAATACTTTTAAAATACTTAACTTTTATTGTTATTAATTTGACAATGCGCCAAAGATTTTCTTAATTGGACGTTTTTCAAATAGAAACATAACATTAAAAAAAATATAATAATAAATACAAACACTAAAATGAAAACCTTTTTTTTTTTGTTATATTAAATTTAAAAAATAAAACGGGCCTCAATTTTTCATGTTGTCTAAATGAAAAACGTCAAATCTCAAGTATCGGATACATTTATATAATAAATAATCATAGTTTGTAAAAACGCAAATATCCTTTTTTCATATTTTGATCGAAAATAATAGTTATTCATTTTATAATATATTGTTAGAGACATGTATATATAACTATTTTCATTTGAAATTCTTAAATAATGTGCCAGGTTTCGCCACTGTTTAAAACATAGCGTTTTATATTTTAAATAGTTTATTATAATTTTTTAAGTAGTTTATTATTAGGTGTAGTTATAAAACACTGTGTGAGACGCCTTATTAACCGACTTTAAAACAGAAGGAGGTTCTCAATATAATATATAATTTCGTAAAAGTACTTTCTTTTTCATATCTAAGAATATTGAGATTCTTTTACGTTTTAATCATTGAAATTATGTTTTAGTAAAATTATGAAAATTATTTTTTACACTGGCTTTTACTTATACTTGTACTTTTGTCTGTTTTATCTTTTTATAATAAAACGCAACTGACCGACAACTGTTATCTTAAGATAGAGAGATGGATATTTAAATATGTATAAATAATAATGAAAGAGATTAAAATATCCATACGAAATGTTTAGTATATTACAAAAGAAGTATAAAAAGACAATTAAATGAAATGATGCAATTTAATTCTAATATATATTAATATATAATACACTAAGTATCATGGACCGGCGCCATTTTGCTTACACTTAGATTATAACGTCCTAATAACGTGTATAACTTCTAATTGAAGACCATTAACGAGATATCAGATAACATTGAAATTAGGTCAGTTGTAAACCAAAGATTTGTATTTTACTTTATTTTTACAGCGTCTTATGATTGTTTAATGAAATTGTTTTATAATCGATGTAAAACGTTTACCGCCTAAACGGCCTTCAAACGGTCAAAGACCTGTGTATATAAGTTATATTTTTGATTTGACTGGACGTATGAATGTACTTAGCGTTGAAAAGTAACATCTTTTTTATTTAGAACTTTTTAAAATATGAGTTTTAAATATGAAAATAAAAATAACTCCTATACTATACAACTCGTCGATATATTAAACATTTATATTGTCTCATCGACAATTTTCATAATGAAAACTTAAAAACGTCACACTTAATTTTAATTTGTTTTATAAAATATTAACTAAGAATATTGTTAGATTTCGTTAGTTCCAATAAATGTGACAAAAATATTTAAAATTGCTTTGTAAATAAATATTTTTGTCATCCTTTTGGTTATGAAAGGATAATTTTAGAATATGATTTTGATGTCTGCATTTATTTAATTTTTATTAAGGATTAATCTTTGTGTTAGTTATAGTTCTTATGAAGTATTTTTAGAAACTTCTTTAGTTTATAGTTCAAATGTGAATTTAATATAAAGTCCTCGACTCGATATAAATTTTCGTAAGTTCACATCGGCAATAGTAAACGGACCAGTTTATATTATATTGCATGTTTTTGCGCTATTGTGTTTTAAACTTTGAATAAACGAGGTATTTGTAGAACTATTTTAAATTGTTTTTTTTTAAATGTCTACTAATGACAAATTTGTAAAAGCTTAAAATTTCACTCTAAAATATGTTGTAAAACGTTGATTTTTTCAATTTTGATGTTACTTAGTGTGGGGTAAAAATCTCTATTTTTAATAATATATGTACTATTGAATGATGTTGTAACGAACTAATATTTAGATTAGGTTTAAACTGTTACATACTATTATTATTCTTCTCGATCTAGGGATGGCTTGCCTAACGACGTATGGAGGTCGTCCTTACATCGAATTGTAATATTTAAAGGGTTTTTCACAATATTGTCAAATAAAAATATATATTGACAATAGAATTTTTGAACAAATAAAAAAAATGTGCAAATGATAACGTGGTTTGATTTCTTTAATGTACCATATATTTTTTCTATATATCAAACAGTTTAAAAAGGCTTGAAAAAAAAGTTATTATTGAATTAAAATGTAAATTAATATTGAATTTAATTAAAATATTTAAATAAAATGAATGTTTGCAATTACCAGCGTTGTCAGACGTCCCGTTTTTTAGCACAAAAAATTGTCACGATTTCATGGCATATTCGAGGAAATGTGATTTTTTAAAATTATTATACAATGTTAGTACATAGTATAGAAGAATATAAATACATTAATAATTTCCTAACTGATATATGTTCGTAAGGTATTACAACTTAACTGCATAAACTAACTATACTTAATAAGTCTTGAGTTCTCAGTAATTATAAAAATAAAATCAAATACATCATTAATCATTTTATTATATAAAATAATTCTTACAAAGTATAGTGACGGGAGGTATAGCGACGATTTTTCATTAAAAAACATTTTATATTGCTATGCAATTATAAACAACTAAATAATCATATTTTTATGCTGTTTTTCAAAAAGAAAAAACGTATTGCTAACTTTTGATTTACTACAAAATATTATTTTTCTTTTAAATAATTTTACCCATATTCATTATTATTTCTGTAGTCTTAATAGTAAAAATATGAAAATATTTAACTACACTTGGAATAATCTTTTATTGAGAAGCAGTAAAAGGCAACAAAATAAAACACAACACATACTCCTTAATGCTATTTAATCATCAAAAAATTAATTCATTTAAAACATTCAATGCAATGAAAATAAACTGTTTGTACACACGAAGCGGCCGCTTCCTCACTCGCACACGTTACATTCGTAACTCACTTACATTACTACTAAAATACGGTCAAAACGCAACAACTAATTCACCCAAATGGTAGTTTTGCTTTCTCTAGTGTTATTTACAATTTAACAAACACATTCAGAAACCAAAATTTTTGTTGGAAAATTGTAATTTCGCGCTTTATCGATATATAAAAAGCAGTTTTTGCTTCATATTGGTTTCGATGAGCTAAGTTAATGATAAAACAACACAATCGTGCCGTGTGCTTAGATGCAATACAAAAATATTTCCCCCTATATGAATGATTAAATCGTTTTGACGTAAACGTGGAATAACTAACTAACTTAAAATTAATATTCCTTACCCAAAAATTATATATTATATTAGTAAAAAATAAGACGCGGTAACGGCGACGGTTACAGTACATTAAGACTTGCGCGTTTCAAAGTCACTCCGGTCGCTATAGTAAAAAGAAACAAAACAAAAAAAATTGAGACAATTGTATTTATTAATAGTGTACAATCCTTCTTTATAGAATAAAACTAAATATCCATTACTTATTTACTATAACAGGTTCAACTCTAACTTCAAATCGATTGTGAAAAAACGAAGAGAAAAAAGGCAATTCCTAATCATTCCTCCACATGATTATATAAAAACTATTTGCTATATAATATCTGATTTAGAACATTTTAGAATAAACCTCGTTGTTACATATATAATTCTAATATCTTAACTATTACTATTATAAAAAAAATTAGTGAACAAAACATTAAATACATAATATTTATCCAATATTTGTGGAAACTAGGTTGTAACTATTGTTAAAGGCAATTATTTACTGACAGTCTGCGAGTTACCTTACTTTAAATATACAAGTCCTTTATATAAGTTTTTAACATTTGTTAAAAACTTATATAAAGGACAGAATTCTTTTATTATATATATAATATAATAAAAATTATATTTCAATAGTTATTATAAAGACAAAATATTACACGACAAATTAGGACTATCCATGTAACACACAATACAACGACAATTATCCGAACGACTTCTTAGGTTAAAAATGCCTTTATATTATCGATAAGAATAGAATAATAACAGAATTTAGCTGTATCCCGCATACAGCACACCTAGAGGGAACCTAGTGTCTAATAAATATCAACAATCTGTGACATTTTGTGTTGAAGAAATCAGAATAATTAATAACCCCAAGTTGGAATTGAATCAACAACAATTTAACGTTAAAAATATAATAATGTATATATGTGTTAGGATAATCGACGGTCTACTGTATTGAACAAAAACTACAAGCAAGTTTTACTAGACTTGTAGTATCTTATCAAGTCGAAGTAAGTTAGGTAAGTAAAAGAAACGTAACTCGAGCACTGTCAGTCAGTGACCGTCGCCGCCGTCGGGGTGTCAGTGTGTGTCAGTCATCACTTCTTGTCGATGGCAGAGTTGTTTGAGTTGGAGTTGTTAGCGTTGGCGCCGCCGTAGTTCTGAAAAAATATTATTTTATTATTTATTAATTATCATTAGTAAAATATTATTTAAGTGGAGAATTAAGCAAATAAATTTTACATCAATTGTTTAATTGATTTTAGAAATTATTCCCATAGTAATCACTCTTGTTCTTCTTCGAGCGAATAATTATTTTATGTACTTTTCCCTTTTCTAATTTTAATTTCCTTTTTTGCAAAATATAAAAGTGTATATAATATTATTTTTTGATTGGGTTGTGAGTTCGATTTCCACTCGGGGAAATAATTATTTAAATTAATTTATATTATTTTCATTTATCTCCGTTTGACAGACAAAAGCGTGGCGTAGAGTTACAGCGATCAACACGCAATGTCTCTCAATTGGATGACCCGTGGGAAACGGAGTGTCTTAACACTACGTTCACTCTGCCTATCCTGCTATACGGAATACAGCGTGAAATTGTTTTTCATATTTCTTTTTATAATAATATGATGTTACCTGGTAATATTGAGCCCAGGCTTGGGCGGCATCAGCTGCATTGGTGCCTCCTTGCTGCTGGTTACCGCCGCCTCCTTGACCTTGCTGGTTATACTGGATACGGAGAAATATTATATTAACACATTTATTAAAATTATAGAAGTGGAAATAAAATATATTTTTAAACGGTCCTTATTTTAAACACGGCGTTTAAAATAAGCACCGTTGTGGCGCGGGGGCAACCAGCGCGCGAGGGCGTGGCTTAGGGGAATGAAATATTTTATATTTTCATTTCCTCGTAATTGTAACGAATGAAAGCGCGGCATTGCGTGTTGAGTTCTCCCACTAAACACGCAATGCCTCGAGAATTCGGCGATAGCGTATCAATCGATACAGAGTACCTTAACAGGGTTTGAAATGACCACACAGGAGGCAAACAAATATTATGTTATAATAATAATTAACATATCCCATTACAAACATATGAGACTTGTCAATAAGAAGAAATCATAAAAAAATCTCTTGTGTTGTGTTGTTTTCTGTTCTGGTTTTTAAAAAAATCCTCGGTAATAAAGTTTTAAATAGCCTAACAGACAAATGTAATCGCCGCCTACCTACCTATTTTGCGTTCAAAGTCTTTTCAGTCTTAAGGATAACTTAAAGAGTATAATATTATTATATTAAATAGCAAAAACGTTTAGCTACGGGTTCTGGATACTTGCCAATATTAAGTCGAAAGCCTCGAGAATTCATCGCACTCACAAACTTAACAGTTTAAACAACTAAAACTGGCCATCCATCCACTCACCCCTTGCCAGCCCTGCTGCTGCTGCTGCCACTGCTGCCACTGGTACCACTGCTGCGCCGAGTAGTTGGGCCACTGCTGCTTGCCGCCGCCGCCGCCCTGGTTGCCGCCTCCACCGCCTTGGTTGCCACCGCTGCCGCCGCCCTGGTTGCCCCAACCCCAGTTGTTCCAGTTATTCCAGCCTGGTGGAAGAAAAATCAATGTTGTTTTGTAATTATGATAATGATTTCTTTTAGCTTCCCATTGTATATAGCACACGTCGTCTAGTAACGTATATAAAAGTATGTAAAAACATAGTCCGGCCATAAATACTGTTACAATAAAAAAATTACAAACTTTTCAATTTGGAATCTGTAATTTTTTTACGATTGTTCATTATGTATTTTTTTTTATTGTCATGAAGCAAAAAATAATATGTCGGAAGAAGATAGCGCCTCTCTCGTATTTTAAGAGACGACTTAGGACTTTTAGCCTATAAGAGGCGTAGTGGTCATTTCTTAATTGATAATTTAAAAAAGAATAGGGTGGTAGGATCAAAACAACGACAATAACGGTAGGCAAAGGGATGTCAGAAAAAAAATTATGGATGAGAATTTACAATTGAGCCATGTTTTTTTAACAAACAAAATGGTTGATGAAAAGTATAAATAAAATTATAATTTTTCAACGTAGCCAAACTAGAACCAGCGTCAATAGCAAACAATCTTTATCGTTTTAAAGTATTTGGTCTTAATTTTTCTACATAAAATTTAGAGAAATAACATTGTGGAACAGTCATTGTGGCATTATAGCTTGAAGTCAATTTCTCAAAATACCAATGTGCTAAATCCTAGAAAATTATCAATTTATTAATTCAGTCCCCCGCTCCCGCTTAGGTAGACCAAGTATGGTGTAATGTTCAGCCACTCAACATAAGTTCTTTAAAAATAAATGGTGCCCGTGGAACAAAACAACGTCAACTTAACAACTTAAATATGTTCCCTCCACCTTAGGGGTAAAAACAATAAGCATACCTTGATTCTGATTATTCCAGTTGCCCCATCCTCCCCAACCACCGGCCCACTGGTTCCAGCTCTGATTCGAGTTTTGATTTTGGTTTTGATTCTGATTTTGGTTCTGATTTTGGTTTTGGTTTTGATTTTGGTTGGAGTTCTGACTTGAGTTTAGGCTAGAACCGTCCTGTGTCAAACAATATTTGTAATTATTTTTAGAGGCACAAAAAATAAATACTCTCATTATATATGATGTATGTATTCAGCCATTAAAAAAGACTAACCTTATTTATTGAAAAATCTTAAATTTCAGTGTACTAATATTAAATATTAATAAATAATAAAATATCTTCTAAACATTAAACGAAAAAAAAATCTAAAGAATTTATTTTAGAGTATATATATTTTAAACAATTCCGAAGTAATGTGAAATTGATAAAATGAATGAAATTAAAATATACCTGTCTAGCAACTTGCTGGTTGGGTCTGGGCCCGCGCGGCTGCTGCGCCCCGGAGCCGCGCTGCCACGTGCCCGCGACGGCGGCCTGGTTGCCTACGCCTGGGTTATTAAAACATTGTATTTTATTTGATAGGTTTGTGTCACTAATGTTAAGACACTCCATTTCACACATTTCCACTCAATTTTGGAGGTGTGAGTGGCGGAACCTAACGCCGGGCCTTGGTACCAGAGCGAAAAAAAATTATTATACCCCACCCGAGGGGGGAATAAATTTATTTTTCCCCCCTCAGGTGGGGTCGAAGTATACGATACGATGAAGACACCAACAACTTCCCTGTTGGTCGATGGGAATATGTTGACTGTGAATTAGATTGCCACTCGAGGGAATGAATTATTTTAATATTATAATTTTTTTCGCTGTGATAACAAGACAAAATGCGGCGTTGAGTTCCGCCACTCAATGTCTTCTATTCACAATGTACAATTTCCTTCTTGCGTCAATCGTTTCGATGTAAATCATTGTACCTGCAGTCAGAATTACCTACCGCACTTAAAATGTGCCAAATTGTTATATCCATTTGCTTTTACGCTACAATTAAGTAAATTCTGGAGGCGTTTTGATTGGCGGAACTCTACGCTGTGCTTTGCCTTGACACCATAGCAATGAAATGAAACTATAAATTTACATAAATATTTCGTGTTCTCGGGTGAGCCACAACCCACAACCAGCCGCGTTTACAGTCACACACTTGTTCCCCTGCATCACGCCTGGTCTCTACAATGGATGCAGTAACTTAATAACAAAATAATAAAAAAAAATTATATATATTTCTTACAATCTGTACTTGTAGTAAACAGAAAGTAATGAAGAATACTTTATACTACTGTTGGGGAAGATTTATCGTAAAATCTAAAATGACTACTAACCCGGCAGCGCCGGCCGCTTGTCTCCTTGCTGTGGGGGTCTGTTCGGCCTGTTGTCCCTCTGGAAGCGGTCGTTGGGACCCCTGGGCCCCATGCCGCCGGGTCCCCCAGGCCCGCCAGGCCCTCCGGGACCTGCACCCACGGGTCCGCCTGTCCTGTCCTGCCGGCCGCCGGGGCCTCCGCGGCCGCCGCGGAAGTTGTCGCGGTCGCGAGAGAAGTCATTTCTAGGTATTGAATCATGAAGTAAATAATCATTTATACATACATAAATTGTTCCGCAAAAGTTTTATACTATTGCGGTTATCATAGTACAACAGTGCTTTAGTTATATTCTCTAAATATTATAAGCTAATAAATAAAATAAAATACGCAAAAATATCACTGACGACAACAAGAAAAAGTAAAGTTTTTTAAGCACGCTGTATCTCGAATATAGCAAGATCTATCTGTCCCAAGGGAAACTAGTGTTAAGGCACTCCACTTTCCACACACTACTCAGTTTTCGAGAAGCTGTTTGCAAGCACGTCGTTGAGCTCCGCCACAGTGATGGAGCTCAACATCCATTTATTTATTTATTTTAAAATGTATGCGTCATCAATACTTTCTATTATATGCCTAATAACTGGTGGACCTTACCTGCCGGGCGGGCCCCCCCAGCCGCGCTCGAAGCCCCCGCGGGCCCCCATGCCGCCGCGCTCGCGGCCCCAGCGCCCGCGCCCGCCGCCGCCCTGGCCCCCGCCGCCGCCGCTCGGGCCCCAGCGCGTGCCCCACCGGTCCTCTGCGCACAACGTTACTAAGATAACACAGCCGAGACAAGCGTGCACCATATATTTTAACCCTGATTTCATCAAATCCTAATTATACACACTTTTGACACAACAAAAGTTGTGATCAATTTCTTGCGCCAGTTCCTCTCGAGCCTTAGGGACTTGAACTTTAGTGAACCGATAGTCAATTATTTAACGTTAAAAAATGCAGCATGTAACTTTTTAATTTGAATAAAATTATTTGACTTTCAGTTTACAGTATATCGATGGATACAGGTAGAAGCACACACACACACACACACACCTCTATCGCGTTGATGATCGCGTCGCCTATAATCTCGCCTATCCTTATCTTGCGACCTCTGCCTCTTGCTGGGAGGTGCGTCCCTAGAGGCTGACCTCGACCTCTTGTCCTTCTCCCTAACAGCCCCGGCCGCAGCCGCCTCTTGATGATAGCCCTCCACCACCTTCTTGGCCTCTTCTTCCGGTAGCTCTGCATATATGACCTCGTCTAACCAAGGCCCAACCTCAGGCAGAGTGAAGTTAGCTGCAAAGACAATTTACTATTAGTTTAACACTTCTAATTTTGGTATGAGAGACCCTATTACATTATAGGTTTACTGTCTAGAACATTCTAGAACCAATGGACGGAGATCGATTACTTTCCCATTACGTTACGGAAACGGGACTACGATATAACAATATATATTCACAAAAAATAATGAATATTACTATTGGAGTCACTAAGTATTAAGGATTTATATGGTCCCATTTCCGTACACACAGGGTAGTCTTGGGGACCATGAACCAGACCTTTCATATCAGTGACCGCCGGATCTGGTATTTCCTTGCCGTCGGCCGCCTCCCGCGTCAGGGCGCGCTCGCGCTGCACGTCTTCCGCTACCACCACACAAACGGCGATTCTCTTATATCCTTCGAACTCCCTTAGCTTCCTTCTTTGCGCCGACGGATACACGTTCGTCTACACCCCGATTATCGAAAACAAGGTTTTGGCCAATGAAAATATACAGGGAATGGCGGGCAAACACCTAGAACAAGCTCAATAGAGATCCCCTTACGCGCGCGTTTGGCAAAGCTACGGACTTAATACTATTATACTTACTGTTACTTAATAAATAATACATAATTACTTACCAAAATGGAGCGCCCGAGCCGTTACTTACCTTTTGTGCTAAGTAGAAAAAAAATTAATACATACACACACAAAATATAATATTACACATAAATAAATATTCAAATAAAACATTATAAATGGTGGTACAATTTACAGACAGACAAAAATGTAACACTTCGCCAAACACCATCTATCTGTCTCGCAGACGCTGTCAATTCATATTTGTAAACATTATTATACACATTATAGACAATAAATCGGTATAGGTATCTCGATTGTTCCTGATATAAGTGCTGCCCCAATTCACAAGAGTTGTTTTGTTCGGTAATAAATAAGAAATGAATCTCACCTGGTCCAGTATATAATTCCTTCGCCTCCCTTTGGCCATTTCCAACAATTTAAGCACACACTTGGCGCATTTCGAGACCATGCCGTCCCACTTGCCCTCGTAGCTCGAACGGAACGGTTTACAGTCCACCTGAGACGTACACACCATACAAAATACCGTACAAACTACCAAGCCCGCCGTTCGCTTAAACCTAACTTAACTAACTTAACCTAACTGCTGTTTGTTTTTTATATATATATTGTATGTATTGATATGTGATCGATACCAGAAACTCCGTGGTCCGTGAAACCTCGAATTCGTAGTCCTCCTCGTCGACATATTATTCAAATGAAATCATCAATAATGGACCATAGAGGGTCAATAATATAATTTGATAATAAGTTGCTCATTATGCACCCTGTTGAAAATACACACTAACATTAGTATTCAATGTAATTGCGATGAAGTCATTTCTTACTTCTCATATATATGCAGTTTTTTTTGTTTGTTGTCAAACCTCATTCGCTGAAAGAGAACTTTTTATTATGTGTTTTTTTTGTTCATAGGCATGTCTTTTGTGCTCGTGTTTGCTTTACTGTATATTTTAATGTCAAAAAAATATACACTTGAAATATTTTTTATTAAAGAGATAAAATGTTATAGAAGGCAATTATAGAAATCAATTTAAACATTTTTTTAAAAGTCTTCAAAATATTTCAAAAGCATATTTTGTGATACAAAATCTGTGTGATTGTAAAACAGTAACGTTTATGTTAATATATTAAATCTGTGTGCGTGTGTGTATCTGGAAATATGTACGCATGAGTATGTGGGTGTACTTGTGTGTGCGCGCGCGTACGTGCGCTTACCTTCATCTTGTCAAAGATGGCGCCGGTGGAGAGTATGTTGTAGCGCCGCTCGGGGTGCTCGGCGCAGTGCTTGCGCGCCCAGAAGGTCTTGCCGGCGCCGGGCATGCCCACCATGAGCACGACGCGGCAGTCGGCGCGCGCGGCGGGCCGCGGCGGGCCGCGCGCCAGCGGCGCGTGCGCGGCCAGCACGTAGCCCGGCAGCAGGCACGCCTCCGCGCCGTCCAGCTCCTCCTCCGCCACGTGCCTGAACAACGTTTGCTTTTAACTGACGTTTACAGATATCGAGTTCAAACTCAAACCATACACTCAGATCTACGGTCCCATGGTTTCCTGAAAAAATTGTACTTCTGCATGTATTAAAAAATAAGATATGGCCGTTTAAGTAACTATAACCGCTATTTGTTTTTTTTTTAAAAACGATTACTGCCGTTTAAATAAAAAAAACCTGTATCTCGGGAATCAAAAGTAATAGGGTAAAAAAATTGATACTTATAAATTAGTGGTTAAATCCTGTGGGCCAAATTTGGTATTGAAACCACTAGTTCAAGTCAAGTTTCAGATTGGCTCTGGCAAAACTAAAATTGAATGATTTTAGGAAAAGCTCAAAACTACCAATTCAGGGACAGATCGCTCGGTGGGCGAGACCGATTCGCGCTTGTCCGGTTTTTTATACTAATCAAACAATATTATTATAACTAATAACACCTCATACTACTTTACAAAAAAAAAACAAACCTTATAACAAACTTAATACGTTTATCCAAAACATGTCCAGAAAAGACATCTTCTTCAGTCACTTCTTGTACACTGTCGGCTATAACAAAAAAATAATATAAAAATTAAACAAACTAATATTAAATATTTTATTTAATCTATTGCTTTATTTTGCAGTATTGGAAAACTTGGCACCGTGCTTTATTTTCTAAGAGTGAAAAATAATATTAACTTAAACATAAAATTTTCCCAACCTACTGTATCAGAATTGCCTGATTTAGTTGTTCCAAAAAGTAATGGCCTAATTAGCTGCGTCTGGTATAACTCACGAGACAAAGTGCGGCGTTTAGTTTCGACTTTCAACAATAAATGTCTCAGATTTAAGAGGCATACATTGGGAGTGTCTTGACATTAGATTCCCTTTGCCTACCCTGCTATATGCGGGATACAGCGTGAGACTTAGTTATACTTACATGGCTCTTCTTTAACTTCGGCGTCATCCTTCTCAGGCACTTTATCATCAGAGTCCATAGGCTCAGTTTTCACTTCCGGAACTTGTTCTTCTGGTTTTTCCCCATTTTCCTGAAACATTATGCATAATAAGTAAACCACATACTGGTGTTTGTAAAAAATAATAATGAAATGAAATAGAAGAATTCATCATATATGTAAGTAATAAAGTATTAAAATAATAAAATGGCCAAGAAATAATAAAATTTATAAAAAAATAACTTTAATAATATTTTAACATATGAAAGGACATGACATCATTTATAATCAAAAGTGATGGTAGTCTAATTCGGAAAATAATAAACATTTTTTGAGGCCAGTCGTGGTGCAGTGGCACAAAGTGTCACTGTAACATCGACTTGTCTCTAGTGGGTTAGATCGCCAGTAGAGATGAAATATTTAGTTAAATTTATATTTCCATTTCTTCGCTCTGGTGTCGAGG
>DWAN01001973.1:0-16236 GCA_018230445.1 Heliconius hewitsoni
TATATATATATATATATATATATATATATATATATATATATATACATATAAAAAAAAGATAAAAAGAAAAATCTGCATTCTCCTCTACCACCCACAAAGCTTGAATCATAGATCGTAGATATCATTTAGCATTACAAAAATTAACTTTATTTCATCTTGTTATAAAGTTGATTTTGGAATGGCCAGGGAATGACTGAAATGTTTGCAAATAATGTGAGTAATTTATATAATAATAATTTATGAGTTCAATTTATTGGTTTATATTGAATTTACTCGAATACAAAACACATCAAATTCGCTTCACGCATTATCCCGCATACAGTAGGGTAGGCGGAGGGTATCTAGTGTTGAGACACTCCGTTCTCCATTTTTCGTCGCATCCTGGTTGAACGCCGTGCTATGCCCTGACACCAGGTCGAAGAAATAAAAATATTAAATATTTAATTTTCTCGAGTGGAGGTTAAACTCACACTTATGCCGATTATGTCGATGCGCCACGACTGGCCTTAAATATTAGGTTATATTAATTATTTATATTCTTTAATAAACAATATTAAAGAAAGAGAAATTTTGTCGTATGCTACTTCGTTCTCTACTTTCGTTAAATTTTAATAAAATTGTGCCTTACTAAGAGTAACAAACTAGAGATCTTTACATGTGCTTACATTGAAATAATTTTAATTGGGGTGGGCAAAGACTATTCTGGGGTGGGTATGTACACTCCCACTACCCATGGGCTCTCGACACGTATATATAATAAACGAAATCCAAATCAAAACTTGCCTATGCCGACATTAAAACAAATCGAAATGTAAACAATTCCTGAAGAAAATCGAACCCACAACGTTCATTTAAAGTCAGTTTCTGGCTACACTACGCTAGCTTCTATATTCTATATTACATTTTCTATAAACTATCTTTAGAATGTTTTAATAAAACAGAATAGCTTCAATGTCTCGTCTAGTTAGAAGTAAATAATTGAGTAGCAAAAGAATTTTTCACATATTTATACAAACTAATTAAATAAAAAAAAAACGCCCATTTTTACAGTTAAATTTCACGTTTTTTATAGAATCAGCTTCACGCTGTATCCCGCACACAGCAGGGTAGGCAGAGGGAGTTCCCGTTCAAACCGTTCCTCACTTTTCGCCGAGTTCGGAAGGCATTGCGTGCTGGGTGGCGAAAATCAACCGAGCGCCGCGCTTTGTCTCAACACCAGAGCGAAAAAATGAAAATGTAAATAAATATTTTATTTCCTCGAGTGGGGATCGAACCGACAACCAGTCGATTTTACAGTCACACTTTGTGCCCCTGCGCCACGACTGGCCTCGTGGCGCAGGGGCACAAAGATAACTTTTTTTTTATGGAGAGCCGTTTATTGAATGACATAACTCAACGCGGCACCTTATGCAACTAGACCATCCTAATATCCATTGGTCCATTAAATATTTAACTGTGAAGCGTTTGATTCTAAACAAGACCGTGGTGGATTCGATTCCAACGTGAACAAATGAATTTTAATTTCATTGTTCCGAATTTTATTCAACACGAGTTGTTTCTAAAATTGCAAAAAAAAAAGATTATTAAAATAAAACATTTCGAACACAATCGAACCCACACCCATTCAAAACTCAGGCTTGTCCAAAAGTCGCTGCAACAACGTCTAAAACACATATTTTTTACTCAAACAAGGAAAAGTATAGTAAAACACGAATTCCGCCGCTTAGCAATCGAATCCACTACCCCCGCATACATTTTTCAGTCACCCGTTGCGCCACGACGGCGTCAAATATAATTCCGTTGTGAAATCCATCGATATTACCATTTAAATACACAATCTGTATCGCAACCCGTTATTACCGTAACCGTTGCTGTGACATATTTGATAGAAAGTCTTTAGTAATGGCTGCCTCCTTGTTGAAATTGACATTTTGAATGTTTCGTAATCTTTTATATTGTAATATTCATGTAATTTAATGTAAAGAATGTATATATGTATTTTGAAGTATCCTTTGTTCTGAGGCCCTTGTGCCGCAGGATAACATTGTTTGGCCGTAAACGCAACGGTTGTGGTTTCGATTCCAACTCGAGGGTATACATTATTTTTATTATTTCGTTCGGGTAAAAAATTAGAGCGCAGCGTTGAATTCCGCCGCTCAAATAGCAATGCCGCAAAAAAAACGGAAGTGAAAACGTTGTATAAGTATATATATTAGGTTCCCTCTGTTTACTCTGCTGTATGCGGAATACATCGTGAAGGTATTAAATAATATTTTTAAATTCGCTTTTAAAAAGCTAAGTACTTATCCTTGTAGATCAAAAATATACCCAAAATAAAAAGAAGGTATTACCTGCAACAAAAAAAGTTTTATATTAAATTAACACAAAACATTTATTTACAAAATACGTTACACAATAAATTTTAAATATTTTTTTCACAAAAGTTCATATTTAGATACTAATTAATACAGCGTGAAGATAAGAATTAGATGAAGAGTTCTGGAAAGACCAAGCACAGTGTTAAGTTCCACCACTCAACGCTCAATGGAAAGAAGGAAGAGTGACAAAACTTTATCTTGGCTCTTTTATCCTGCCATGCATGAAAAAATTCAATTTCACATAAAAAAATAAAATTATACTGTTTTTATTATAAATAATATAAATACTACCTAATTGTAACAAGCCTAATTGGCATTAAGACTGACAAGACTGACAACTTCAAAATCTAGGACGCCATATTAATTATATAGTGAGTACTGTTGCTTTACTGTCCTTTAAAAATGGGATTTTTAAACTTATCCCAATAGAAATAAGGACGAAAATACTATTGAAAAATAATATATTAAATTGACATTAACGTATAAAAGATTCTATTTAAAATGATGGCAATTAATAACGGTATTGTAAATTATACATATAAAACGAGTTTGTTATAATGAATATGCATAAACAAATTGAAATTTACATTGTTTTTGGTTCGTTTGTTATATAATTTATTGTTTTCTAGGGGTAAGTAGGGAAGTTAAAATAATAATTATAAAAATATAGCTCCACGCTGTATCCCGCACACCGCTGGGTTGGCGGAGGGAATCCAGTGTTAAGACATTAAGACATTACGGTCACCACTTTGTTCTATTATAATTTATAAATAATTATACCGATTACACTGAATATTTGTAAAAAGGTATGGAATTAATATCAGCTTTAATATGAGGCAGTCGTGGTGCAGTGGCACAAGCGTGTTGCTGTAAACACGATGATTGTGAGTTCGATTCTCATTTTAGGGAATAAACTATCAATAGCGTCTCTTTGTTTGATCTACAACAATCAGGAATTATAAAAAGTCTGATATATATTTTTTCAACCCGTAAATACCAGGGTAAGAGGGAACGTAGGAACCTAGTGTTATAACACTGTTTCATTTATATTATTAGGACATTTCCATTCTAGATTTACCGCCGATTTCCGGAGACATTGCGTGTTGAGTGGCGGAACTCAACGCCGCGGTATGCCTCTTCAAATTGCATGACATGGTAAAAAAATTAAACAAAAGCAATACACATTCCAAATGAGATCGTCAAATACAATAATAACCCATTTTGCACCTTACAGACTAATAAATAAAGTATAAATTAGTTTGTCCGACATGAAGTATTACTGTCACGTATAAACATGCATGTATGTTATGAGTCAATAGGCATCTCTTTGTATGGCGCCTTCAATTTTGTCATTTTCTGAGGCTTTGTGATTCACTTCGACCACAAACTATGTAAAAGGATTTAAAAAATCAGCTTCACGCTGTATCCCGTACACAGCAGGATAGGCAGAGAGAACCTATTGTTAAGACATTCTATTCTCCATTTTCCGCCAATTTTTTTCGAGGCATTGCGTATTGATTGGCGAAACTCAACGCCGGGCTTTCTTGCCTTGATGCCAGAACGAAAAATTGAAGATATTAATGTTACGGATGCTACCAGTCGTATCTGTTTCGCTCGTATTGTCGAAAAGAAGTGAGACTTCATGGAAATGGGCACATTCAATACAAATAACATAAAAATTGAGCAGTTTCTTTTAAATAATAATAAAAATTGAATCCGCTACAATCGCACGAAATTAAAAAGGGACAGAACCAACTATAGGTTTAGACGAGTACACGTTAATCTGTGTAGTGGCGTAGTCGAGGCGAATGATCCAAGTTTTAAAGTAAATTGCTTATACAAACAAACAAACGTTGTGTAAATCCTTCTTGTAGATGCTAAATTCATTTATAACTTTTATTATTACTGAGGTAAGATGAAAAAACTTGAGATATTTTTCTTTTTAATGTAGTTTTCATCTTTGTTTTTTTTTATATTGTATAGGTATAACTTGATGGCCCTTTGTGGGAATTAATTTTTAATTTTTATTTTTTTAGCCTGCAAATAACATAGGTGGCAGAGGGAACCTGGGAACCTAGTGTAAAAAAGCTCAGTTACCATAAATCACTTCCGTTCCCCACTTTATGCTGAATTCTAAAGGCATAGCGAGTTGAGTGAGAAATCGAAAAATGCTCTTTTATACATTTCCTATAATGCGAAAAATACAGGGGATAAGTGAAAACTTTTGTGGAATACTTTTATTTAAATTTACTAAAGAACTTATAAATAATAGATTTAAAATCATCAATTAATTTCTAGAACGTACTTCCGAAGGGGACTAGTAAAATAATTTCGAACCCTTGAACCTACACTTGGGTAGTCCCAGGCCCCCGGGCAAAGTGATAGAAACCCTAACGATTATTTAGTAAACAAAAGTAAGTTAAGGCCATTATAGTCAATTAAAAAATTATATATTCATAATATAACATATATCTAACAATTTCCTCTATAACTGATAACAGAACATCTACTATCTACTGTACGTGGCGATAAGGCAATTTTAACTTTTTAGTTCATAATACTAAGAAATACCGTAAAGATTTAATAATAATTAAATCAAAATATTGCATAATTAATAAAATACATATATTTTGAAGGATTTACAAAAAAAAAAAAATTTTAATTTGCCATAGAACGACTAGATATGACTTGTTTAGAAAACGTATTAAAATTTAAATGTAAAGCGATCTCAACGCAGGGCTTAGTGGTCTCAGGGACGGTATCCAAAAAGCTCGGTTTCAAATATTGCGAGGTTAAAATTTTATTTATAATTTATTTTTGTTTTAGTTTTAGTTTATAAAAAAATAATTCTCTTTCCTAAGTGTGGAAAAATAACATTTTAAAAAAGTAAAAAAAAATATTATATCACTCTGGATATTATTTTTGTGTCGAATAGTCCATTTATCGAAGGAGGTTAACCGCACACAGCACACAGGGAACCTAGTGTTAAGACACTCCGTTCCCCACTTTCCGAGGGGTTCTGGATTGCGTGTTGAGTGGTGGAACTCAACGCCGCACTTTGCCTAGACACCAGAGCGAAGAAATGAAATATATTTTTTTTAGCTACAGGCTGTATCCCGCACACAGCAGGTTAGGCAGAGGGAATCTAGTGTTAAGACACTCTGTTCCCCACTTTCTGCCGAATTTTGGAGGCATTGCGTGTTGAGTGGCAGAAAATATAAATATAAATAAATATTTCCTTTCCTCGACTGAAGATCGAACTTACAACCAGTCGATTTTACAGTCAAGAATACGAATCTTACTCAGCATAATTGACAATAGAAACCCAAACACAGAAAGTAACTGTGACAAAAGTAAACAATTCCATTTGAACTTCCAATATTAGTTTAACAGTTCAGTACAAATCTGTTTTTAAATATTTACCCGTCAAGTGTTAGGTAAATAAAGATAATTCGGTGGCTGGTCCACTCTTTATTGGTTTTAGATATTGACAAAATTTATTTATTTATAATACAAGACTATGTTTAATTCCCATACGGGGGAATGGATTATCTTTATTATTTCCCTTCGTTGAGTTACGCCATTTAACACGCAATGTATAGAAAGCAGTATTAGTATTACAAGGCAATATTATATTTAAATATAATAATTTCTAAAGGGATTCAAACTCACACTTTTTGTGTTTTGTTGATATACATATATAATATTATTATGTACTTCTAAGTCAGTAGATACTATAAAGTATTAGCGAGTAGCTTAATTATTGTTGATCATTAAATGCCCATATATGGTTATAATTAACGTTTGTAATGTCTGATGTTAGTAAGACGAAACATCTTGATTTTCCAAATATGGATATTAAGATGTACACGTATAGCTAAGGTAAGTTTAAATAAAATTTTATAATTGGCATACTTTTAAATTATATTTAAATTATAACAAAGGCAGGTGGACCTCTATCGACCTGCTAGAACACAGTATCGGTAGTACTGGAGTAAGGTCACATAAAACGCATGAGGACACTTAAAGGAAAACGAGGTTGATGACAAATACTTTCTTAAAACACATTAAAAAAATTAAACAAACACAACAAACAAGCGGGTTTGAACCTGCGCCGGGCGTCTTGGACTAAATACGCAATGCCTCTAGAATTCGGTGTTAAGTTGGGAACGGATGTTTCTTAAGCGGAACAGAGCGTCTTAACAATAGGTTCCCAGTTTCCCTCTGCCCTGCTATGTGCGGGGCTATAAGCGGGAAAAAAATATAGACTATAATTATGAAATTTACATAATTTTTCCAATATTTCTAACCTAAAAAATATATTTATATAAAAAAAAATCTCTTTTCTCTAACACACCGCGTCAGCTCTTAATTTAAATCGTCATACAACATCCAGAGAACAAATACTGAAATGAAATTTAATTATACTTCCACGTAAGTACTCCACCGCATCCATAATTATAGTATAGTATAGCATACATAGCTTTACACAATAACATTCAATTTTGACGCGTATAATTTTGCATTCGGCTCGTTTATTAAGAAAAACTAAGGTTTTAACGCTATTGCGGTGCAGTGGAGCGGTCTTTGATGAGTATTTGTGTTGTTGTGTTGAATTCTACTAGGAGGAATAAGCTATTTTCGTTTAAGAATAGTCTTTAAAGTTAGTGTAAAGACTGTAAAGTTGGGGTTTCGATTTCTCGGGGACTCCCCAGGGAAATTAATTGATTAAATTTCGCTCTAGCTTCGCTTCTGTAGTAGCGAGACGAAGCTAACAAGCTAACACATGGCGTTGAGTTCCGCCTTTCAACAAAAAATCTCAAAATGAAAATAGTTAATTTCCAGGACCAGAGTTATATGTGCTACTAAGTGCTTGAACTGATTATTCCTACATTTATAATACAGTATTGACATAAGTATTTAGTATTTATATTAACGATTGATTTGTTTAATCACATAACTATATATCTTTAAAGAAAATAAGGTATGTGTTCCACATTATTTTTTTAATGATTTTTAAGTAAATCAAATTAAATCGGCTTCACGCTGTATCCCGCACACAGCGAGGTAGGCGGAGGGAACCTAGTGTTAAGACACTCCGTCCTCTCGACACCAGAGCGAAGAAACGAAAAGATAAATGTAACTAAACATTTTTTAAATATTTTTTTTTAAAGTGTTAATCCACACTTAGGAAAGATAAATACTGCTCGGTTTCCAGGAGGCGCGGGTTCGAGTCCCGCTACGTTCAAATTTTTATACGTTTTCTAAATAAGTATGTAACTAAATATTTCCCTTCCTTGAGTGGGGATCGAACCCACAACCAGTCGATTTTACGGTCACACTTTGTGCCTTTGCGCCACGACTGGCCTCCTATAACTTATTAAGTAAATCTTCAACATAAGAAAATCAGCTTCACGCTGTATCCCGCGCACAGAAGGGTAGGCAGAGGGAACCTAGAACAATTGAGTTATTTTCTATATATACGTGCAGCATGTATAAGTCGCACATTTTTTTCACCACACAACCACATCTCAAGCATGTTTAACATTCAAGGATCATGTAAACGAAACCCTCTCGCGAAATATAGTAAAAAATAGACAAGAATCGATGTGAGGGATCGCCGTGGGAACCCTTTTATGTTATATGATATGGCGGATGTGTGGGTAAAAAAATATTTGATCATAGACGGGAAATGTTGTATGACGAAAAATTGACAAATCATTTGTATGACATTTTTTTTTAATAAAAATAGTAGTAGAGAGTAAGAGTAGTAGCTTTTATTTATATTTTTTGTAATTTTTTTTCAGTTTCACGTTGTTTCCCCATAGCAGGGTAGGCAGATGGAACCTAGTGTTAAAACTCTCCGCTCCCCGCTTTCCATCGAATTTTCCAGGCATTGCCTGTTGAGTGGTGAAACTCAACGCCACTCTTTGTCTTGTTACCAGAGCGAGGACATGACAATAATTCAATCCCATGAGAGGGAATCGAGCCAACAGCCGTCGCGTTCAAAATCACACGCTTTTCACACTGCGCCACTACCGCCTATATACTATCTATATATTTATTTAATTTTATTTATTTATTTTGGTTTGCTATTATGATAGATAACTTAGTGATAAGCCGCTTCCGTTTCTGCCCAAATTCCATATATTACGTGTTGTATGACAAAATACAGCATATTCAACAGACCAGAGTATTTCATAATTTAAACATCAGTTTTCGTTTTACTTTTAGAGATAAACGTTAAATATACGTTTTTTTTTTATATTTTTTACTCTTTAACAAAATTTTGTCTTTAATCTTATACTTTAGATATAAAAAAAATTAAATCAGCCTCACACTGTATCCCGCACACATCAGGGCAGAGGGAATCTAGTATTAAGACACTCCATTCCCCACTTTCAGCCGAATTCTCGAGGCATTGCGTGGTAAATGGCGGAACTCAACGCCACGTTTTGCTTTGCTGAGTGAACTAGATATAAATAAAGTTACAATTCCTACAAAAATCTTCAATATGACAACAGAACAGTAAATAACAACAACAATTTCTAACTAAAGCAAATATAAATGGAAAATAACTTGGACGTCTTCAAATCAAATGTTTACTTAAGCGAAGTTGGCGTACGCTTCATTAGTTGGCGACCAAATAAACGGAATGGACAGTTAGAACGGCTTTGTATTGGCTATTATTAAATTTCTTAATACGTGTTTAGTTTCACGGTGTATCCCGCAATCAGCGGGATAGGCGGAGAGAATGTAGGGTCAAGACACTACATTATCTGCGTTAGCCTCTTTGATTTCGAGTTGTCCCGCATAATATAGTAAGCAGAAGGAAACTTACCAAAGAGGACACCCGTTCAAATCTCTGTGTGCAAAAATATATAAACTTATCATATGGCCTGACTATAGTGGCACGCGCTGCGCTCGCTCCTGTGTTGAACGCCGCACTTTCCGTGCGGCGTTCAGTTCCGCATCTCAACACGCAATTCCTTCAGAATTCAGCGGAAATTGAGGAACGGAAGTGTCCTTATGGGAACGGAATGTGTTTACATTAGGTACCCAAATTCGGTCTGTCTACCCTGCTGTGAGCGTGATACAGCATGAAATTAAAAAAAAACATATGAAATAGAGATTAGGCGTGATAATTTAGCCATTGTTATTCAATTGTCAAACAAAAGTGTATATATAACATTATGTTTTTGTTTCAAAAGTATTGACCCCACAATATGTAAACTGGTACGTTGACCACTGAGTCATTGTGAATAAATATAATAATTTAGAAACATTTATCGTATTTTGTTGTGGTGGTGGTTACTAGATTGGAGAAGCCAGTGTGCAGTGGCTTTGTCGCAAACGACAGGTTGTGGATTCGATCAACACTTGAGGGAATTAAATATTTAATATTGTCATTTTTTCGCTCTGGTGTCGACGGAAAGCGCAGTGTTGAGATCCGCCAACATTTTTTCTTTCCGCATACTCTGCTGTGTACGGATACAGCGTTTATTCTGAGGAAAATGAGAAACGAGGTGTCTTAACATTAGGTTCTCTACCATTTCACTATTCCATTTCCACATTCACGCTTGTGGGCGACTTTTGTTTTTTTTTATATTATTTTTTATATTTCTGTTATTCACATGCATGAAGCATGTGAGTGACAGAACTCGACGCCTTTTGTCTTGTCACCAGAATGAGGAAATGAAAATAATTCATTCTCCGATCAGGAATTGAACCAAAAACCATCTCCTTTACAACCAGGTGACGTAAAACAGTCAGCTATTAACATATTAACGTACCTTATAACAAAACTTATAACGGTCTATATTATAATAATATAAGTATTTTAAATGAAACAACCTGTTTCGAGGTCGTCTCGACCTTACAATTTATTCATAATACAGGTTTATGCAAAAAACGGGACTAAAAATGTGATCTCCTTCTTTTACACGAACGGGTTCATATAAAAAACAAAAGAAACTTATTTGTAAAATTGCTTTTGTTGATAATCTTTTAAGCAGGTTAATTTTTTTAGCTTCACACTGCAGGAAAGACAGAGGGAACCTTAAGAGGGAATGTTAAGAGAGTGTGGTTCCCATTTTCTAAATTTAACGACGACTCGAACTCAACTACGGACTTTGCCGCGTCACCAGAGCGAAGAAATGAAAATATCAAATATTTCATTTTGAAAAATGGAGAAGAAGAAAAGAGAACAGAGTGTCTTAACACTAGTATCACAGGTACCCTCTGCTTACTAGGTACGGAATACAGTGTAAAGCGAAAAACGATAGACAAGTCAATTTAAGACCAAAATCACCACCACCTACCGTTTCTTCTTCTTCCAATGCTCTCATCAACTCATAGTAGAGCATCTCAGTCTCCTTCGATATCTCCAGCTTGCCAACTTCATAGCTGATCTCCGGAGACAAATCAGCAGTGAGATGCATTTTTACGAAATTTTCACTTTATTCACTTATTATATGTAAAACATTTTAATTTATTATTGTTCTTAGTTAAATTTTGGTAATGTTATTAAGAAATTCAATTTACATTGAAGTTTATGTATTTTTTTATCACTTTCGTCATCACAGATATTATCTAAGGTAATAAATAATATAATTTTATAGGTTTGCTTTGGTACAATGTCTGACACATCATGAGGTGTATGCAAATTGCTTAAGACATTGACTTATAAGGATTTTATTATTTTTAAGGTTTTTAACAATCGTTTATATCAGTTTTTTTTGTTGTGTAACCTAAGGTTGCAACATGTTTTCGTATAACGTTTCAGAATGTCAATATGAAACCTATATTAACAGTAGAGATTTAAAAGCGGCTTCATTCGCATAAATTTATTATTTTATTATAGTCTAATAACTCTAAGAATATGTGTACAAAATTTCATGATGATCGGTCGAGTAGTTTTGGCGTGAATGCGTAACAAACAAACCTACATTCACATTTACTATGCTTATAAAACTGAGCTTGTTTCTTTGAACGGGCTAATCTCAGAAATGATGATTACGTTTTAATAAATATTAAATCTCTATAAACTATGGAATTGAAGGTGTGATCAGCACCATATGCGAGATATACAAACGCTACAGTTATCAACTATTTTAATAGAATATATAGTTAAATACAAGAGGAGTTAAATCGTTAAATGTCACTTGAATAGAATTAGACTAGAGGTTAAAGGCATTCAAAGAAGTACGAACAAGTACTTTGCTATTGTATATTTGAAAATTGATACTATTTAAACAAAAAAAAACTGAAGCTATCGTGGCATAGTGTGACAATGGAGGAGTTAACCATGGAGTGCGACATTAAACGAGACAGTCGTGGGTTCGATTCGCACACTCATAACAAGGTAAAGAGCGACGTTTTGATTAAAAATTGAGGAAACGTCTAAACGCGAACGGGGCCGTCTTTCCTACTTCGTTATAACAAAATTCGACAAACGGAGTGCCTGAGCACTTACGTCCTGCCTATCCCGATGAAGCCGAGAACGCCGAGAAAATGCGTGAAGAAAGTCAAATAATAATTAATCATATCTAAATACGTTTCATAGTATTTTATTATCAAAATACCTCTTATTGCGTAACAAATAACTTAATGTAAAAAGCATGTAGGGAATGTAGTATAAGGGAGTTGTTCCTCACGATTATATCAAGGTTTCGAATGTATTGTTAGATTTGTATAATAATAATATTATTAATATTAATAAGGTCAGTCGTGGCGCAGGGGCACTAGTGTGTGACTGTTAACGCTACTAGTTGTGGGTTCGATACCTACTCGAGCAAATTTTATATTTTTGTTTTCTCGCTCTGGTATCGTAGCAAAATGAAATGCCTCCAGAACTCGTGTTAATGGGGCCGGAGTGTCTTAACACTAGGTTCCCAGGTTCCCTCTGCCTACCCTGCTATGTGCGGGATACAGCGTGAAGCTATAAAAATATATTATTAGTTACATAGGCTATAAAATTATATATTACTAGTTATAAGTTCAATTCAGTTCGTGTCGAATGCGCCAGTTGAACATAAAATTGATAAAACCTATCTATTATTTAATACTTTGACGTCACGAAGGTGGAATATATATAAATGCAGTGAGTTCACATCCATTGAAGGGTAGCAATTAGTGGAAATAATTAGATCAATCAATACTAAGCATCATGAAAATAAAAATATTAAAACAAAAGTGGCGGAACTCAACGCCGCGCTGTATCAAAGCTACGAAATTAAAACAATTCCCTTAAGTTTTAATTTTTATATTATTTAAAATTTACTAGATTTTATTGACTTATAATACTCTTGAAGATATTTTCTACTTGATTTGAATTATTTATTTAGTTCATATAGAAGACAAATTGACATCTGAACGTACGTGATTTAAGCAATAAGTGAAGATTCGTTATATTATTTAAGAAGAAGCGAGGGCTTAAATAATTCATGGAATCAAAGTTGTAGTAGTAACGTTAAAACTATAAAAGTTATGGAGATTTAAATCGATTTTTTTTTCTATTCTGTAATAAACAAAATTATATTAAATTATGAAAATCTACGAGACCATCGTGGCGCAGTAGTGCGACTGTGAACACCACGGTTCTGAGTTCAAATCCTACCAGCAAGAAAACGATAATACAATAAACCCACAAAATTTTGGTGGAAAGCCTCGATTTTCTTTATGACAACAATAAAAGAACGGAGATTTGTATCACTAAAATAAAGACCAAAAATCACAGAAAAACATCCAAAATTTACACACATAGCTACATGCCTATCCTATTTCAACTAAACTAAATGAAATTATAATGAAAATATCTAAATTTTACAAATTATAACTAAAATATACATATTCAGCCATGTTGAAGAGTGACGAATTAGTTAAACCGGACGCGAGTTATTTTAAGTGCGAAATACCGGTATTACTGTGACCGTTCGCGGTAACCGGTATTTAGACTCAGGAGTATTTTAAATTAGATTTGAACTCGCTACTTGTACTGTAGACTCATTTTCACTTTAAATTCGCTAAGTTTTTTTTGGTAAAACATTTTGGTTTTGATTATGTTGCATATATTATAGTTAGTGTTAGTGTTTTGGCAGTGGTTAAGCGTTTGACTTTAAACTCGATGGTGGAGGGTTCGATTCTCGCTCGGGAAACATTACTTTCGTATTTTTGATTTTTTAATTCCTATTAAAAGATCGAAAATACGAAAGTACTTTTATATAAAGCGCAGCCCTGCGCTATGAAAAATATAAAAGTCATGTTTTTAGTGTGCAAAAATGTGGACGAATTGAAAATCATTCTTTCCTTATAACAAAATCCAGAGTATAATTAATTATTATTTGAGTTATTATTTAGTTTCCATCGAATTCTGGAATCATTTCGTATTGAGTGGTGGAACTCAACGCCGCGATTTGTGTGGTTAGTAGAGAGCTAAGGAAAGAAAATGTTAAAAAAGAAATATTTGTTTCCCCCAAGTGGGAATTGGACCCACAATCTGTCGCGCTAAGAGTCGCACCCCTGCACCATATCTCCTGCCAAATGATTATTCTTAGATAGTCTTTGGGTGTCAAAAGCCTCCAACGAGTGTGGGTTCGAATTCCGTTAAAACTAACACATATGTTTCCTAAACATTATATTTCAAATTGTAAATTAAAAAAAATATAAATTAGATCAGCTATTAAATTATAAAAACATTATAAACAAAATAAAATAAAACAATATGTAACAAAATTTGCTTAAATACCCAAATGAGCGGTAAAAACAGATTCAAATCTGAATTGATATCGTTGGCAACCGCCCAGCATCGCGGTCAGGGAGCTCGCGTTGATTTGTCTTAGTGTTTGTATTATGCATATAACTTAGAGTAAGATCTTGAGTTTAGATGTTATTATGACTTTAAAGTTAAATTTATACTAATAACTTTAGCACGGCTTTGCTTGCTTAAGCCTATTCTTATATTATATCCAAATTATATAAAAAATATGAGGCGAGTCGTGGCGCAGGAGCATAAAGTGTGACTGTAAAATCGAATCGGTCGTGGATTCGATACCCACTCGAGGAGTATTATATAAATATCTCATGATAATTATTTATATTTATAATTTCATTTCTAAATTTCATTTCAAATTTAAATATCTCATGATATTTATTTACATTTATATTTTCATTTCTTCGCTCTGGTGTGGAGGCAAAGAGCAGCGTTGAGGCCGGCCACTCAACATACAGTGCCTCAAGAATTCTCAGATATGAATACCTACGCTAAATAAACGCATATGTAAAATAATATTGTTAATTTTTCAAATCCAACCAGCAGTTTCTGAGATTAGCGCGAATACTCAAACAAATTCTTAATAATATTGTTACTGAATTATAGATAGATAGATTGGAAAAGATAAAATAAACTAAAAGACTATATCTGGCGAGGCAGGCGTCGCTCGTCTCGTTTTGCCTACCTCTGTAAATAGATGCCGGGTTTATTGCAAAATACCTCTACCTGTTCTTAGTTATATTCATATGAAATTTACAGCTAGGTTATTAAATTTTCTTTATATTGCCATTTTAGAATATCTTTACATAGTATAAAACTAATAGAAATCATTCCCCACAGGCGTACGTTGAAATCTTTCGAATTAATTTTAGTAGATCACATACTTTTGGTAGAGGGATCCGTCCATATTTCTGAGACATTGCGTGTTGGGTGGCAGAATTCAACGCCGCGTTTTGTTTGGGTAAGCTATAAAAATATTTTAGTGATGTCCAATTATCAACGCAGTGCCACAGGGCTTTGCCTTGTCACCAGAAATTAGATATGAAAATATTAAATATATTATTCTCTTTAATGGGAATCGAAACGAATTTGTTATAATAAAACATAGTAAATGAAAAGAAGCACTACTCTTGGCCAGGTGGACATTTAAACAATGTTATTTTAAAAAAGCATTATCGGTCTCGAGTAAAGTTTGATGAAAAACTGTTATATGAAATTAATTTAATATTGCTATATTTGTATCAGTCGAATGCGAATTTTATCTTCTCTAGAGGGAATGACTAAATCTAAATGATTTTCGTCTAATATTCGGGAAAGACCAGACACAGCGTTATGTTTCGCCACTTAACCAAGCTAAGAAACATACTTGCAATACTATTTAAGCATGGGTTAGTGGTCAGAACGATTGGACTTGATTCCCAAGAGGTGAGGGTTCGAAGTTCCATCACCTTCAAATTTATATACGTGTTTTAGTGAAATTTAAATAAAAAAGGTATGTAGAGACCGTAGCGTTTGGCGCTCCGTTCTCTCTGACTACCGCTAGGGATAAAGCGTGAAGTTAATTTTTTTATAGTTTTTAAAAATAAAAAAATATATATGAAGGAGAAATTTAAAAGTAAATAAGTAAAACAAGTAACACTAACGTATTTTTTGCGGCATAACATTAAAAATATTTTAAGGCACTCTAAATTCCTTTATATCTTTGGACCTGTATACAAATGAGATTCCCAGTCCCTTAGTGGTAGTCGCATAAATTATACTCTGAGGTAATTTAAGTTTTCCTTCGTTTGAACTACGAAATAATAAATAATATTTTCTTCTACGTTCCCAGACATTTGTTTACTCACAAAATATTATTCTCATGAAAATGATTTAGTTTATTTTAAATTTCGTATTTTACTCTAAATCAAAACTCTATTTTTTATGTTTTCTTGTGTATGAGCTTTTTAGTTTTGTATGGCGACGCGGTTTTCTCATAATTTTTGATTACTACTTTTGAGATACTTGTGAAAAACCCATACAATAAAAAGAAAGCCAGTCGTGGCGCAGCGGCACAAAATGTGACTGTAAAACCGACTGGTTGTGGGT